>JANAVB010043418.1:16167453-16230184 GCA_029216955.1 Iris pallida | reverse complement strand
GCTATGAGGATGTATCCATATATATAAGCTATAGCTATTGATGTGGTTTATACATATGTAAATTGTTTGTGGTAGATTTGAATGATCTATAGCTATATATATATATATATATATTCTATATATCTATATATATATATAATATATATATATATATATATAATATATAGATAAGTATATATAATAGGTTTGTGCTATGTGTTAGCATGTGATTATAGGCTAAGTGTTCTATAGGTGATGCTTGCATAACTATGGATTAGACCTAGATTAGACTAGTTGACCTGGTTGACTAGACTGTTGACCAAAAGTCAACATTGAGTCTATATGTGACCAATTGACTTAATTTGACTAAAGTTTGACTTTGACCCAGAGTTGACCAAGTTTGACTTTGACCTAGATTGACCTAGAAATCATTTAGATGCATTGTAAGTTCAATATTACCATTCTAGACATGTTGTGACCTGTGTTGCTCTAAATAGGACCCATCTACTCTGTCTGGACATCTACACTTATCAAATACTCAGGATATCAGGCGAGTACATTCTCTGACCGTTTCATACTTGCTAGAACTTATATTCCTGCTCTAGATTACTTTACTTGATGTTGTCACATTGGTAACATGGATTGGTACTATATGGATCTTTCATGAGATGTTATCTCCCTCGGGAGCATCAGGTATATCATGTCATGTGTGTTTTACTTACATCATGTATCTCTATGCTTTCACTATTCATGTATCCTTTGGTGAATCATATATCCTCATATTCACAGAGCCCTCATGAATCAATTTTACATGCTCTCATTTATGAGACAGTAAAATCATGAATCTTAACATAACTTGTCTCGATCCTTGTGTATTGATTGGGGATGGGGGAGTAGAAATAGTCATGTGAATAATTTCAAAGTAGTGTAGTCATGAATCAACTCTGTAGTATAGCCATGAATTATTTTCAGCTATTCACATGTCTATCTTGTATTTTGAATCACTAGTTACTGATAGTTCTTTACTTATAGTAGATATTTTTGTTACAGTTATCTTTTTTACTTCATATACATTCTTTCAGTTATTCATGTATCTTACTCTTTTGTATGTTTATTATTTTCTGACATGATATGAACTGTATGAGATATATTGTGCTCATTTCTATCCTGACTGAACCTGTTAAAATATTACAGGTAACATAGAGATTCACAGCTAGCCTAGAGGACCAGTAGAGCTTGGAGTAGATTGCTAGTTTATGGTTTAGTTTTCTCTGTTGGAACTTGTATTGTAATAAGTGGAGATTTGAGTTGTATTTGAGATTGTTTGAGATATTATTATTTTAGAAGTTTATTTAAGTTGTTGCTTTGAGTTTAGTATAGACTTCTGTGTTATCCTATCGTACTTAGACTGTGATTGAGTTATATCATATCTTTACTTGTCCTCCATTCGGGGTTGAGGTTGTGACAGATACATTATATAATTGCGTGAGTTGTTGATTAGATAGTTACCTAGTACATCGTTCTACTACCGCCGACACTGTGGCGTAGGCTGGACGTACCCACTTCTCGTGCCCCTACACTGGGTGCGGATCGTGACAAGCGACCTCCGTGCCCTTGTGCGGCACTTTTTTCTGTTTTCCGGCGTTCCGAGCACCTTCATACCGATCCGAGTCCGAGGCCTCCCCTCGGTTCTCCTTCATCAGTTTTTCTGGTAGGTTCTGTCAGAAATCTATTCCTTTTCCATAATAGGAATTAGGCAGAAATCTGTAATCATATTCGACCAAAGTTGACGGAATAAAGCTCTGTCAACTTTGGAATAATTAGTTTTTCAATTATGTTAATAATTAGTTATGTTAATGTACTTAATTAATTAGATGGTAATTAACGGTAAATTAATTATTGGAATTGCTAGTAATTATTCGACCATCGTAAAAAATTGTTGGATTATTTATAATTTAATTAAAATAAATGTTTCATGTAAATGGTTAAATAGTAGATAATATTACTGTTGTCTTATTAGAATATAATTTTAGAATAATATTTAATTAATGTCCTTAATTATTATTAAAAATAAAATTATTATTAAATAAATGATTATCGTAATAATCCTGGTATTTTAGACTTAAAAGTATTTATTAAATATGTTACGGTATTTCTACGTAAATAAAATATTATTTAGTTTCAAAAATATTTTATTACTAAAAAGGGGCATTTTGTGTATAAGTAATCTAACGAAAGTATTAGTTCTATTTATTAAAATAAAAACTTGTTATAATTATTTTTAAATAAAATAGTAATTCTCACAATAATAAATTAATAGTTTTTTTAAAAAGATTATTATTCGTAGTTGCTAATTACAGATATTACATAAAAATATTAAAATAGTATTTTGCATCAATTATTTTATTCAAAAATAACTATTAATTTTGGCACGAACTTATTATTAAATTAAATTAATAAAGATTTCTTTTTCAGAATGGAAAGTTTTATTTATTCACTAAATTGTTTTTTCTTCTATATTCTTATTTAGAGATTCTCTAAAAATATTTTTTATAATTAAGTAAAAATTTTAGTATAATTATTAGTGATTTTAGAGTCTAGACTATTATTATATTATTAATAAGTTGATTAATTAGAATTACAACAAATCTTAGACTGACGACTAAGTCATATTTTTACTAAATGTAGGGTTCAGTTTCAGACTTTAGCTTAATTTTTTTCCGTTGTCACCTACAGCACCAGGAATCAAGACAAGTTGTATACTATTCAAACTTGTATTTTTGTTGATAATTAAATACATTGCATAATTAAAAATATTGTATCGACACTGACTCACGGGATTTCGCTCGGATCCAATTGATTGCTTGATTGACTCATTGACAAATTGACTTGTGATTGGGGAGTAGTGTTAGCACCTATGGTCAAATCCCCCTTATTGTCTCATTGTGGCTAACTGAAGCCCCACCTCACTTGGTTGAAGCTGGACCATGTTCACTATAACACATATTGTCTCCATCCCCAGCCGACCACGGGATGCTATACACTCAAAACACTATTACTAGTTGTAGATTGCATCATTATTATTTTCAGAGATTTACTGCTTCACTGATTCTTTATTATATTTAGAAAGATAAATTATGTTCTAAAAACTGTTTCTTGCATATTTAGTTATTTTATTAAAATACTGGAATGGATATATGTTATTGCTCCCCTCCTGTCTGGAGACCAACATTTTTAGGTGATTGCGATGACGAGAAGTTTGCTTTTAGTTCTTACTATAGACCCGACTTGAATTCGAGAAGATAGTTGAACCCGAACAGGGAGCCCAGGAGTTCTAGCTACACCTTACTGTTTTAATTTCTTTTCATGTTGTAATAAAAACAAGTTGTAATAATTTAATACTTTTCTCTGCTTGTGTATTGTTCCAGATAGACATCTAGTTTTTAATTGAACGTTTTAAATAATAAGTTTATTTTTGCAGCTTAAAATTTTGTGCTTGAGTTACTACTGCTCGATACAGCTTACTGTCGTCGTCTCACAACGGTGCATGCAGGACATGATCCGACTAGACCCAGTATATTGGGATCGGGTCGTGATGTATTTTTAGTAGTAGTCCATATAGGTTATGTTCTGCAAATTTGGTCTAGTCAACTTAGTCTAGACAAACTTGCAATCTTGCACCTAGACTTAGGTCTACGTATGACTTTAGAAAAACAGACTATAGAAACAATTAGAACACTTAGAACATTGAAACACTATGACTCGTCACAATATAGGATCGTTGTATTCAAAATATTTTTCTATGTGTGTAACTTAGTTGGATTGTATTGCTTATGTTGCTTCATAATCATTCCAGAGAATGGCAAAGGAAAGAACCAACAGCTCTGGCCATGTTTCTGAGGAGGCCGAATCCTCAGAGCACCGGCCCGTAGAGACAGCAACCGGTCCACATCCTTTAAAAAATTCTCTAGAGGCAGAAACATTTTCATTAATTCTTCCATTCAATTTGAAATCGTACTATTCCTATTATTTAGAGTCAGGTTTGATCAATTCCATAAGTTTATGTCCTCAATCTATTGAATAGTGAAAGGTCGAGAACAGATACTCCTTTTAACTTAAGTTATTTCCTTCTTTTTACTAATAAGTGATCCCTTGATTCTTAAAGATCTAATATCTAAAGAACAGGTACTTATGTCACTTTCTATCATGATTAAGCCTTTTAGAACTCATTTAAATTTTCATAAACTCCTTTGAAATTTCTATGGATAAAGTTGAAAAAATATTCGATGACCTACTATGGCGTAGCAGATGCGCACTGCAGTCATTTATCTGGATTATGGAGACTGCGAGTTCACTGCAGTCAGCTGCGCACTGGCAAGGCATGGACCTAAAGTTGAAGTAATTTCAGTTATTCATAGGTTTTTGGATATTATTGAGACTACATCCTAAAAACATATATTTGATGTCTTGAGTGGTTCCATCAATATTTGATAAAGTTGATACATTATTTGGTGATCTATCATTATTCAAGTCATGGAACCAAAGGTTCACTGCAGTCAGACGTACACCACACTAGCGGGACATGAACTCTAGGCAACATGACTTCGGATATGTATGGTTTCCAGATACTATTGAGATTATATCCATGTTATATACCATATTTGACCTCTTATCGCTATTGACAACTTTCACTACACCAAAAGGAGGATTTTTCAACACCAAATTTTTCACTTACTAACAGTTTTTTACTGTTGCCAATTACCAACGGTAAAAAACCATTACCAACACAACAAACTGTTAGCATAAATAGAAATAACTAAAATTTAATATTAATAAGACTTCTTTTTAAATTTTATAACACTTTAAAACCACTGGCAAATTTGATAAAATTTTAATAGGAAAAAAATTCGTAACATGTGCCTTTCACGTGACAGTGAAGTGTTAGGAATAGATTAGGGGGGAAACATTTTTTCATTTCCCTCTCTTTTCATCTCGATGAAAACCCCGTAGCTCTCCTCCTAGCTCTCTCTTCTTGCCTCTGGGTGAAGCCGCAGATCTCTTCGGAGTGCCTCTCTCTCCTTCGATGACGGTAAATCTCTCTCCTCCTCCTCCTCCTTCTCTTTCTCATCTTCTCACAAAATAATTTTAGGAAAAGTCTAATTTTAGGACAAATTTTAGGAAATTTGGTAACACAAATGGGTTTTTTTGCTTTCTGCTTAGTTTAAGTGAAATATAGAGTAAAGATGTGTGTTATGTACGCTATGTTACTTTTGAAGTGGTAGAGTGTATATGGGTCTTTGTCTATTTGCAAAAATATAGACATGTATAATGATACAGGATTCGGAACAATTTCAAATAGGTAAAATAGTTACCATGTTTCACGAACACGGACACGGTATAGACACGATATAAATATGGACATCATTTTGTCGTGTCTATGCAAAACAGGTCTTTGCCAATGTAATTTCAATTCTATTTGTTGCTTCATATGTGTCAATTAATTTATGCTAGCATAGGACTAGGTCAATCTGTATTAAGTTCTAGATTTCTCGTACACTGGTCATGGTTAATTATTAGTTTGTATTATCATTTATATGATACTTGGATGAGAAGATTTTGTGTTCTTTGATATTTTCTTTGGTGTTTTGTTTGTTAAATCCAGATAGATCTCATCCCAGTTTGTACTTTTTATGTATTTATTCTGTAGGCTTTTAGAACTTACAATATGCATGTATTAAACCAGGCAGGATTGTTATTATGATTGACACAGATCTCATGCTAGTTTGTACTTTTTATGTATTTATTCTATAGGCTTTTAGAACTTACAATATGCAGGTTTTAAACTAGGCAGGATTGTTATTATGATTCACTTATAGAATTTTTTTGTCCTATCTTCAATTAAGGCAATCTTATCAGAAACCATCAAGAAAAACGGCAAAAAAAAAAAAAATCTAACGTCTGTCAATGTAGCTCGTCTCTTGTTCGAAAGATCTAGGTCACAAAAGGAAGGAAAGGATAACTTTTTGGTGCTCATCTTATCAGAAACCACCAAGAAAAAACAAAGATAATGTTGACATATTCCACAAGTACCTTTTTTATTTTAAGATAAGCACCAAAAGGTTAGATTTCCTTGCTTTTGTGACCTAGAGCTTTGTCTCAATTTGCCTTATGTCATCAGGTTTATTCAATTCTTATTTTGACAAATTATTAAAATTGATTAGGCCATAGAGATAAAAGTCATAACCTCATATAAAAAGTATCTATGAATTGTTTTCGAGATAGTGCTCCACCAAACCCTAAGGTTTGCTCTCCGTAATGCCTGGGGTTTTTCTCTCGCCATACTCAGGGTTTGACCCGGGCCGGACCACATCAAATTGAATCTGGCCCAACCAGGCTTGGTCCGGACCCAGCTCGGATCGGTGGTAGAAGCGGGCCGGACCTAGCCCGGCCGGGTCTTGGGACAATGAACCCAGCGGTAGGGCTGGGCCGGTCCGGGCCGGTTCGCGGGCCGGCCTACGGGCGGGCCGGGTTCAGGCCGGTCCAGCGGGCCGGTCCTGTTTATTATTTTATTTTATTTTCAGTTTTTCTTTTTTGATTTTTCACTTTTCTTTTTAACTTTTATATTCTTTTAAATTTTAAGTTTATTTTGTTATTTTATTCTTTTTAAGTTTTCTTTAAATTTATTTTATTTTATTTTGTTTTATTTTTCCCTCCTCTTTTATATTCTTTTAAATTTTAAGTATATTTTGTTATTATATTCTTTTTAAGTTTTTTTTAATTTATTTGATTATGTTTTGTTCTTTTATTTTATTTTGTTTTATTTTTCACTCCGCTTTTATACGGGCTTGGGACCGGCAATGCAAGCTTTGCTTGTCATATGCAGAGTTAAAAAATATTGTTTTAAGTTTAGGATTTTTTGTTATTTTTTGATTATTTTGTTTTTATATTTTAAGTTTCTTTTGTTCTAAGTTTTATTTGTTCGTTTTTTTTTTCTAGTAATTTTGTTTTTTTCCAAATTTTTTTTAAGTTTAGTTTTTTTTTTATCATACCTTTGAGTCATTCTTCTTCCTCCCCCCCTCCTCGGTTCCAGAACCTTCACCCATTGTAAGTGATTTGAAGTCCAGCTTGTTGATGTCAGCAGCTTCATCTCTCTTGTTTTGGATTCTTTTATCTGCTAAAATCCAATCTTGAACACATACACAAGATTCCAAGATATCTGGCTTCAACTGGTTCCTCTTTACGCTCAAAATCATTGATCCTGCACTAAAACAAGACTCCGATGCTACCGTGGATACCGGAACCATTAGTAGATCATGTGCTATTGTAGAAAGTACAAAAAATCTTTTGTCGTATTTTTCCACCATTCTAAAATGGTGAAGTGATTTGAAGATTCATGTTCTTCTTCATAAGAACTTAAATATAAAGACAACTCTTTAGTGGGTTGGGAAGAGTGTCTTTGTTTCTTCCTTTTTAGTATACGACTGGCGTGGTCGTCTAAGCCTAAGCTACTACTAGTACTCGCTTGAGTTGTTCGGGTCGACACACCAATTTCTTCATAAAACATTACTAATATTTCCAACACTACATTTAGTTCTATTTTCAAGTTCATAAGATTAAGTTTCATGTTTTCTGCATAGTCATCTAACAAAGCCTCTATACCCTCTAATTTGACCGTAGGATCAAAAATGGAAGACAAACAATATAAAAGACCAATATTTAGTGAATTTAGCTTTCATTCTCTTTACAACATAGGCAAAATTTTGAACATTTCTATATTTAGAAAACAAGTAAGACATGTTACAAAGTTCCCGTAAAGTTAAACAAGAAGTAGGATAATAAACACCAAAAAAAGTACATGTAGCTTTGTAAAAAGTTTCTAAAAATTCACATATAGAAGAAGCAACTACCCAATCATCTCCAGTTACTTGATATTCAAAATTATGATCCATATTATAAAAATATGTAATAGCATCCTTAAAGGGAATTGTGGATTTCAACATTAAATATGTCAAATTCTATCTATGTGGTACATCCTTAACAAATATTCTAAAACGAATACTAAAATAAGCACATATGGTTTTAAAAGCTTGTTGCCTACTTGGAGACGTGTTCAAGCTGTGTAAACAATTTCTAAGAGTCTCTAAATGTGTACTAAAAAAATTCAAGACATTCTTTTACAACTAAGTTAATAATGTGGCAAGCACACCTAACATGCAATAATCTACCTTCCAAAATAGGCTGAAAGAGTAACTGCAATAAATTTATAGCAGAAGTATTATTACTAGCATTATCAAAAGATACAAATAATATTTTATTGTGATTATCAAAGTTACGCATGTGTCTTGAAATAGAAGTTGCAATTACAGAGCCCGTGTGTAGATATTCTAAAGTTTTTAAACAGACGATGCATTTTTGCAACATCCATTGTAAATTTATGTAGTGTGTCGTGATACAAATATAAGCATAACTTTGTTTACTTATCCAAATATCATAAGTAATAGATATTTTACTAACATACAAAAATGTTTATTTTAAAGCAACTCACATTTCTTTAAAGAGTCTCTTAGTCTCTTTTCTAGCAGCGCCTCTTGTAACTTTACTAAAACATGGATTCAAAGAAATAGTGGCATATTCATATAAAGATTCACTTTCACCCGAAGTGAATAGAAGTTCATCAGCAATAATATATTTAGTAAATTCAGTTTTATGACGGGCAGCTGAATAGGAAAACATACTCATTGAAGTACCCGCGGTGCCTCCAAAACTTATCTTAGTTTGGGTCGCCGGAATTGAGCTCGGGGCGTAGCAGGTTTCATAGTGTCTTGTCATTGTGCTCGTGCCACCTCCCCTCTTTCATTTGTATATGGGAACATTTCTTGTATTGTGCCGCGTACGGAACTGGTTCACCTTTCTGATCTAAAATAAATGAGCCATCAGGTTTAGTCTCATTAAGAATAACAATAAATTCCCAAAACTTTGATTTTTCTTTCTCTTTACAACATTTTGGCTATTGCTAGCAACTTCAGGAGGTGAACCAACTAAACCATCAAGAATAAGATTTTGCTCAAAAAAGTATTATAAATTTCAAAAACATCATTAGGTTGGTTTGAACCTTGTCCGACCATTTTAAAAAGACAAACTTTTTTTTCTTAAAAAAAGAAAACTATTTTACATAAAAATAAATTTACCAAAAATTATTTTTTTCTCAAAAAAGAGAGGGGTGGAGGATAGAAAACTATTTCGTAAATGTAAATTAAAAAAAAAGATGGAGGAAAGAGAGATGGAGGAAGTCGTATATCGCCGGAATTGCTTGGACAAATTTCTTGAATCCTTCTTGTGATCTTGAATTTTTTTTGATGGAATGAATTATTTGTGTTTGGAAAATATGATTCATGACATATTTATAGGATTTTTTTTGAAGCAAAATGACCCCCTCAACCCTTCAAATAGAGTTGTTGTAAAGGATGTTTGGTTATTTTGCACAAAATGACCAAATAACCCTTAAAACGGTCATAAAACGGTCATATAGTGTAACCCCACTTTCCACTTTCTGGAATTTAAATCTTTTTCTAAATAATATTTTTTGGTTAAACAAATTTTTGAATAATAAATTTTATGATCATTTTGGAGGGAAGTTAAATTTGTGGCATGGATGCCAATTCAGGAATTAGTTGTAACTAACTTTGAGTGGTCCCCACTTCCTAACAAATTCTCTAACAAACTTTTTGGGTATTGTGTAATTAAACAATTGTCCTAGTGTTATTTACAAAAAAACCTCCTTAATCCTCTCTTCCCTATATAATTCCAGAGAGAGAGAGAGAAAGGTGCAAGTCTCCATTTTTTCTGAAGCTCTCGAAATATTTCCAAAATTCATATTCCCCAATTTCACTCAAGCTCAAACTCTAACCCTAAAATTCTTCAAGCCGGCCAAGGCAATGGTGATTTCTGGCGAACGGCGAGGCTAAGAGAGCCTGTGACTGCCATTGTTAACCGAGCCGGCGGTGACGTGCAGAGTAGAGCACCACCACGAGCAGGCGACGGTGTGGGCTGACGAGTCATCGTCGCGGTCTGCGATCACTGTTGTTAATCTCCACCGTGATTGCCTACGTAGTGATCGATGTTCGGCTCGGCGATCTTCTCGACAAGGCTTCCCCACGCAGACGTCCCGGTCAGTAAAGTCTCGAGCACTTTTCGCCATTCCTGGAGAGTCATTCTCGGGGACTTATAGCTGCGGCAAGCTATTAAGGTTCTTCCTCTCCTCTTGACTGTAATTTCAATACTTTCGATCGAATCAATCGATCCAAGTTTATCTCAGATTTTCAATCAATTTGATTTTGATCTCTTATGTTGATTCCTGTGTGATCAATCGATCACTGTTCTTGATTATGTGTGGCTGGGGATGCGAAGGGCTGATTCCGTTATGAACGTTCATAGTTCATCCATCGGATCGAATCAACTGTCCTCAGGTACTACTCTACTCTACTCTTCTTTATTCTTCTTAAGAATTTTTGTTTTGTTCGTAATGAGAACTAAATGTAAGTAATGGCCAGGGATGGGGTCGGGTTTCAGAGAAGGATAATCAGTTCGTGTCCAAGTGGTTTGTGTTTGGTGTTGAGGTCGTGTGCGAGAAGGTTGATCTAGGGATGGATTCTAGATTGGCAAGAAGGAGAAGTCGAACCAAATGTAGGTGGCTGCTTGGGGACATTTTGAATTAAAAATGTAGCCGTTGGTTTCCATTAGGTTTCAGGATTGGGTGGCTAGACTTGTTGGAAGTATTACCTATAAGTTGAGGAAAGTTTTAGTTGTATATGGTTGCTGGGGCTTGGCTTGGCTTGGTATCTAAATTTTTACTGAGATTTGGATTTTTGTATGATGTTGTGCTGGAGTTTTGTTATACTAATTTGTATATTAGGAAGGTTTTTGTTCTGGTATACTTTTGGGCTTGAGTTTAATTTGTTCAGACGAGGGAATGGTCTACTGGCTAACAGTTAGGCTATAGTAAGCTTTAGTAAGCTTTGTTAATTGAGTGTTGGCTTAATTGATGTAAGGGCTATATTGGTTAGTATTATAGCAATGAGAATTTATGACATATGAGTTTATTATCATTGTTGGTAGCAGATGTTTAATCTGAGCATGCCTAAGCTTTAACTGTTTGGTCCTTATGGTTAAAATAACTTTTATGGTTGAAGTGGAAATGGCTATGGATGAACCAACTTTGTTTAAAATTGTTGAATCTTAGGAAGTATACTCCTAGCAAAATGTTTTCATAGTTTAATTATAAATAATTTTGTTAATTAGTGTATAGAAATTTTAGTATAAATGCCTTGTTATAGTCTAATGATAGCTAGAGACTATTTAAGCTCTACTCTATAGTTTGTTAGCAAAATCTTCTAGTAGAACTATTTAGGTTTACATACTATCTAAATTATGATAAGTTATTTATAGATAATTATAGTTAACTAGAAGGTATTATAAGGTAGCTTATGGTTAGAAAATGTTTTAGTTAGCAAAAATGTCTTTAATTGTAATTAATCAACTTGTACCTAAAAATTCAGGAGGACATCCAGCTCTATTCCTACCCTTGATCACCCGGAGCAAGGCAAGTAATTTCTATGGTCTTGTGCATTTACATATCTTATACTTCTCTTGATGACACGATGTGACACGATATCTTGTACCCTTGTACTTTCCTGTTCTTGTACTTACCTGTGTCGGGGAGGGGAAATACACTAGCTATGTGTAACGCCCCAGAACCAGAATACTGGAGAGCGGGGGCGTACATAGCCAGCTATGTATATTGAAGTTCAACCCACCTCGCTATACGGTCATGCCTGTCTAGATAAATGAGGGTTTAACTACAAGCCAACAGTCTCCTATGGTCATGAACAAGCCTATTGTCTCAATCTCAAGCAAGCAATAATAGTTACAAGATGTTAGAACACCAAATATATAATAGCAAGGCGTTCCATACATTACATATTAGATGATCATGAAGCTAGTCGTACAAAATGTCAAGACTAGCAAGAGTTCAGTCATACATGATCAACCCTAGGATCTGTCAATCATGTTACAGCCCGTAGGCAGACAGTAAATAAAGGTGCAATACGAGCTAACACGTGCTCGCCGGCTAAACGCCTCAAAAGAATAATTTTTACAATAAAGTGGAAGGACAAAAAAAATCTACTCGTTGTCAGGGTTACGCCTGGTGGTCACCATCTGGCTGGAAGATAGGTGGATCCTCTGGTGCTGCTCGGATATCTGGCCACACAAAACCAGCTGGGTCAGACCCCAGAAAGAGCAAGTGCCACAAAGGAGGCTTCACTTAGGAACTAAAACCAGCATATCACAATAGAATATTAAAGATAAATAATAAATAAGAACTGATAATAATAGAGATAACAACAGTAAACTGAGTACGAAGAAACCATTCAAGTAGGCAGGTCACAACCCTTAAACCAAACAAGGACCGGGGTTGCAGCCCTTTACCTGAATAGAAACCCGTCTCAAATACTATTGGTACAGTGAAGACAACAAACGAAGAGAGGACACAGAACTGCTCTGGAAGCGTGGTTACAACCCTTAAACCAAACAAGGACCGGGGTTGTAACCCTTCGCCTGAACAGAACTGGACCCCTGATATTTATTGCTAAGGCCAGTATAAATAATCATGGTATTAAGGTAAGGTAAAAATGACGAACATGGCATGGGGTTGAAATAAGACAATAAACGACAAGAGGACACAGAACTGCTCCGGGAGCCAGGTTACAATCCTTAAACCAAATATGGACCAGAGTTGTATCCCTTCGCCTAAACAGAACTGGACCCCCGATTGTTATTGTTAAGGAAAGCATCAATAATCATGTCATGTCATAATCTTGCGCATGATCAGGATAAGACTAAGCTGGAATAAATTCCATCCAATCAATCACGGCCAATCAAGAGTACGGTTTGATACTTTTAACTAACTAGGGTTATCACAGGCCTAGTTACTAGCAAGATGCAATGAGATTATCCTAACAGCCACAAGCCCTACAGACCATCCGGTTATCCAGGTCGAATGTCCGTTTATGAAGGATGCAACACGTGACAGTGTGCTGGAAATGTGCCCTACTCGTCGGTAGGCTACAAGTCCACTTAGTGCGCCCAGATAACGGGATTGCCTATAGCTGGGAAATCTCTTCATGACTACTGAATTATTCTAGTTTATTAGCCTTAGTCGATTACAGTGGGTACCCCTGACCGTGGTACTCAGGGATCACCATCCTAGACATGATGCAAGACAGTACCAGATTATTTGTACAAACACAATCGCCCACGTGTCCAGGTCGTTCCTACTTGTCACGTCGGGCTAGCTGTCGTAACAGCATGTCGAGATAAGTCATGTCAGTTTACTTCCTAAGAGTGCGCCACGGCGGGCCACTATCGTGTTCACGAATTACGCCAGAATTTACATGTTATAAGCATAAAGGTGATATTTTAATTTAATAATAATAATAATAAAAGGGACGACTATTGAAGGGGTCATGCGGCTATTAGATTCATGCGGCAGAAAACACGTGCACCTATGCGGCTGGGACTGTGCGCTCATGCGGCTGGAAGTGGACGGCGCATGCGGCAGCGGAAACTCGAGCTTATGCGGCTGCGGAAAAGAGGGGCTCATGCGACAACGGAATGGCAAGGCCTTATGCGGCTGGAAGTGCAGGAGCCTCATGCGGCTGAGATCCAAGGCCATATGCGGCTGCGGGTGTAATCAAGCTTATACGACAAATATGCAAGAGCTCATGCGGCTGCAGATATTTAATTTCATGCGGCTAGATTCAAAGGGAGTCATATGCGGCTGGATGCGCTTCATGCGGCTGGAGGCAGTAGTTCATGCGGCTGTTTCAAAGGGAGTCATATACGGCTGCATTCAAAGGGAGTCATATGCGGCTGGATGCGCTTCATGCGGCTGGGGGCAGTAGTTCATGCGGCTACATTGTCCTGAGGCCAGAAAACTTGCCGCATGAAGGTCCATGCGGTCAAGTACTTCATGCGGCTGAGAGACTGTGTTTCTTCTCCACTGATCCGAGAAGAATAACCATGAAGTCCACGGCTTCAAAACTTCATAACTCCATCATCCAGAGTCCAAATCCGAACTTCCATGGGTCAAAATGGGGCAGAACGAAATGCTCTACAACATGGAACTATCTAAACTTGGAAATAACAATATTAAATAGATCAAAACCCAAGAAGTCCAAAAATACTATAAACTTAGATCTACACAAATTGAACTATGGAAATAAGAAATGCCAAATAATAAAGTGTGTTAGAATCTCATGAGGAAGAGAATGGAACAATAAAAATGAAGTTTCTCCATGAAGCAAGCTGCACTTGCCTAAGCCCTACTCCCTGGTACGTGAAGAAGTAATGGTGCAGAAGAAAAAGTAATGGAGGGAATTAATGAGAAGAGAGAGAAGAGAGGGGTTAATAAATGGTGAGGAGGGGCTAATAAATGGGGATGGTGGTGGTAGGTAGGGGTTTTCTCTTGGTCCATGATGAACCCAAAAGCAAACCAAACCAAGCTAAACCGAACCAAGCTAAGCCATAACCAAAGAAATACTAAAATAACCATGCCAATGCAATATTCTAAAAATAAAACCATGACTAGCTAACCATGACTAATAAAAATACGGACCCGAAATATGCACACGTATACGAAAAGACGTAACACGAATTTCTATGGTGACAACTCTACCCACCTTAAAAGAATTTCGTCCTCAGAATTTAATTAAAGAGGCTAGAAGTGTCGGGACAAGTTACACTATCAGATGCAATCTACAGCTAAGCAATCAATCAAGCAATCAAATATGCAAGCAAGGATTCGAAGTGTAAGGCATAAGAAAGACTTTATACCTCACGAGTCAAATAAGTCGGGATACCGCGATCGGATATCATCCTCACGCTCCCATGTTGACTCTCCCAAAATATGATGACCTCAAGCAACACGGACTAAACTGATAGTCTTGTTCTTGAGTGTCTTCTCTCTTCGGTCCAATATAGACACGAGCCTCTCCTCATACGAAAAGTTGGTACCAAAAACCAATTCTGAATAATCCAGGATGTGGCTCGGATCTGGGATATATCGTCGCAGTTGGGAATCATGGAATACATCATGCACCTCACGTAGCGATGGTGAAAAAGCGAGACGATAAGATACATCTCCTACTCGCTCCAGAATGTTAAATGGCCCTATATACCTAGGACTAAGCTTTCCCCGTATGCTGAAATGAATGGCGTCACGGTTAGGTAAAATCCTCAAGAATACATGGTCGCCGACAGAAAACTCAAGAGGGCGCCGATGAGAATCGGCCCAATGACGCTGGCGATCTTGGGCAACTCGAAGACGATCTCTGACTCTCCGGACCACCTCAACGGTCTGAGCAATCATTTTTGGACCGAGCATCTGCCTCTCTTTGACATCGTCCCATGCTAGCGGGGATCGACACTTCCTACCATACAGTGCCTCGAACGGTGCCATCTGGATACTAGCTTGGAAACTGTTGTTGTACGAGAACTCTACCAGGTGTAGGTGATCTTCCCACGAACCACCGAAGTCGAGTGTACAAGATCTCAACATATCTTCGAGAGTCTGGATCGTGCATTCTGACTGGCCATCTGTCTGTGGGTGATATACTGAGCTGAACTGGAGGCGAGTCCCTAAACTCTCTTGTAGGCTATGCCAAAAGTGCAATATGAATCTCGAATCTCTGTCCGAGGTGATACTGACTGGTACTCCATGAAGTCTGACTATCTGCCTGAGGTACATCTCTGCTAGCTGAGCCATCGATCGACCAACTCTGAATGGAAGAAAGTGAGCCACCTTCGTGAGCCTGTCTATGACAACCCAAATAGCGTCTCTGCCAGCCGGAGATATAGGTGATCCAGTCACAAAATCTATGGTTATATGCTCTCATTTCCACTCTGGTATTGGCAATTGTTGAAGTAGTCTAGCTGGTCTCTGATGTTCAGCCTTAACTTATTGGCAGACTAAACAACGAGAGACAAACCGGGCTATCTTCCTCTTCATGCCATTCTACCAAAAGTGCTGGCGGATATCACGGTACATCTTCGTGCCACCGGAATGAATAGAATACTGCGAACTGTGAGCCTCTGCCATGATCTCCTGTCTGATATCTCCACTGGGTACACAAAGACGCTTACCATATCGAAGTGTACCATCTTTATGAATGCATAACTTTGGTCTTCGTCCCGTCTCACACTCTGCTCTGAGCCGCTGAAGCTTGGAATCTGCCGACTGCGCCATCCGGATCCTCTCGACTATGCTGGATTGAACCTGCATGCTGGCCATCAATGCCACATTGGTAGGAAGGACAATTTCTATATCCGATCGGCTAACAGCTCTGGTTGTACTGTTAGGAAATAAATTCTAGATCTTCTGCTCAATGCATCTGCAACAACGTTGGCCTTCCCTGGGTGATACTGCAGGTTGACATCATAATCCACAAGTAGCTTCAGCCACCTCCTCTGACGCATATTAAGATCCTTCTGGGTGAAAATATACTTCAGGCTCTTATGGTCGGTGAAAATCTCCACCCTATCTCCATATAGGTAGTGCCTCCACAACTTAAGTGCAAACACTACTGCTGCCAGCTCCAAGTCATGGGTTGGGTAATTCCTCTCATGATCACGAAGTTGTCGTGACGCATAAGCTATTACCTTCTCATACTGTATCAGAACACATTCTAAACCTCTGCCCGAAGCATTACAATACACTGAGAATCCTTCGATTCCATCTAAAAGCGTGAGAATAGGAGCCGTCATCAAGCCTCGCTTCAACCTCTCAAAAGAATCCTGGCACTCTACTGTCTAAGCAAACAGTACATCCTTGCGGGTCAACTGGGTCAATGGCGCTGAAATTCGAGTAAAGTCTGAAACAAATCGCTGGTAGTAGCCGGCCAAGCCAAGAAAACTGTGAATTTCTGCCACTGTGCTAGGTACCGGCCACGTTTCAATAGCCACGATCTTCTGGGGATCCACTTCAACTCCTCCTCGGGTGATGATATGACCCAAGTACGAAATGCGATCGAGCCAGAACTCGTATTTACTGAACTTGGCATATAATTTGTGCTTTTTGAGAATCTGAAGAACCACACGGAGATGCTGCTCATGCTCTGCCTCACTCTTGCTATAGACTAGGATGTCGTCTAGGAACACAATCACAAACTGATCTAAATAAGGCATAAAGATACGATTCATGAGGTCCATGAATACTGCCAGCGTATTGGTTGCTCCAAATGGCATCACAAGGAACTCCTAATGCCCATATCTCGATCTAAAAGCTGTCTTCGGGATGTCCTGCTCTCTGACTCTGATCTGATGGTATCATGACCGCAAGTTAATCTTCGAAAATACTGACGCCCCTTTGAGTTGATCAAATAAGTCATCTATCCTCGGGAGAGGGTATCTGTTCTTGATTGTCACTGAGTTCAAGGTACGATAATCTACACATAATCTGGATGTACCATCCTTCTTTTTTACAAGAAGCATCGGGGCTCCCCAAGGTGATCCACTAGCATGAATAAATTTCTTGGTTCTGAGTTCTTCAATCATCTTGTACAATATCTCTAGCTCTAACGGCGCTATCCTGTAGACTCTCTCTGACACTGGGGCTATCCCGGGAATCAAGTCGATGGTAAACTCGAGCTCTCGCTCTGGCAGCATCCCTGGAAGCTCTTTTGGGAAAACATCTGGAAACTCTTCGACTATCCGGGGTAACTGTACTACTGCTACTGCCATCTGCAACACTGGAGGAGAAGGTTCAACTTCGCCTCGGAAGAAAGAAAACTTCGGCTCGCCTGGAATGCTAAAAATAACCCTGCCAATGTGGCAGTTTATCCTAGCATACTGGTCCCTCAACCAATCCATCCCTAAGATCACATCATAATCGGCCATCAGAAACTCTATCAATCTAGCGAGGAATTCTCTACAGCTAACTACGATCCAACACGAGGAAAACACTCTATCTACTCCCACAAGTCCGTTACCAGTAAGTATATTCAGCCTTACTGATAATGACTCGGGCTCCAGTCCTACCCGTGTCGTGAATCGTGCAGACATAAATGAATGCGAGGCACCAGAATCAAATAATACTGAAGCTGAAAAGGTGTTAACGAGAATAGTACCTGCCACTACATCACCTGGTGCTATTTCTTCCTCTTCCATGGTCAAAGCCAGCACTTGACCATGTCCTCTGGGTACGGGTCCCCACTGCAGAAAATTCTTCTGCCTGCTCTAGATCAGGGCTTGGGCTTGGGCATACTGCTGCGGTCTCTGCTGCTGGAATGCCTGGGCCTGCGTTGGCATTGGCCTCGGGATCGGGTACTGCAGCTGCTGCTGCTGGACTGGTGCTGGTCCTCTAACTGAAGGACTAGAGAAGGTCGATGAACTCCCCCTGTTCGGGCAGTTCCCAATCCTGTGGCCCGGGGCACCACAAACCAAGCATAAACACTATGCTCTGTGACACTCTGATACCACATGCCCTGTCTTCCCGCAGTGTGAACATCCCACTGCGGAAGACTGCTTCTGCTTCTGCTGCTGAGGGTGCGTCGGGGTAGAATGCTGAATCGACGTCACTGAGGCCGCCCGTCTCGGAGCTCCAATGGTCAAAGCCCTGGCTGCCGGGACTGGTGCTGATGACTGATTCATATGGCCGTGAGATCGCTTCCGATCTCCGATCCTATCCACGATCCTCTGGGAGGTATATTTATGCCTCCGGGCTGCTCTCAATACTACATCAAAATTCTGATGCTCAAACTGCTCTACCGCTAATAAAATCTCTAGGTGGAGCCCCTGCTGGAACCGCTGGGCTCTATCGAACTCGGTCGCCACCAAGGTGGGAGTAAACCAACTAAGCCTGGAGAACTCGGCCGTATATCCATCGACCGTCCTGCCCATCTGCTTCAGATTGGTGAACCTCGTCTGTAGATCGTACCGAGCTACAGCATCAAAATACTTGGTCTGGAATCTCTCTCTGAATATTGTCCAAGTAATGGGGACCACTAATCCAACGGCCTGCGTCGTCCACCAGCTGCAGACAAGATCCAGTAACTGCAGGCGCATTACGGCCACCTTCTCGTTCTCTGGAGTCCTGGCTGCTTCTAGAATCACCTCTGTGTCCTGAAGCCATGCATCTGCAGCGATCGCATCTTCACTGCCATCGAAGAAGGGAGGGTTCAAGCGCTTGAAGCAGTTGACCGCGCTATTACCCTGATGACCTCCTCTGGTCAAAGCGTCTGCCACCGCCTGGTGCAAGACATCTCCTCGTCGATCCTGAGAGGCTAATAGGGACCTGATGAGACCCACCAAAGTACCATCATCAGGTTCTGCAGGCTGGACGGGCTAAACATGTGGTTCTTTTCCAGTAGGTATGACTCTGGAGGCTACTCCTGAATGCTGGACTTGATCTCCAGGTTACTGCTTGTCCGCGGGAGGGGCTCTGCATTGCTGATCGGCAGGTCCAGGAACAATGCCGCTAAAGAAGATGACATAGGGAACAATAAAGAAGGACCAGGACAGATCAACGATACAAGCATGTGATCGGGTCAATATTTTCAGGGATTTGAAGATACGAGCAGAGATCAAGGGCGAATACTGATTGAGACATCTATTCGGTAAACCCTCACATATCTTGATTTACAAGACCTGTATGTGCCACCACTAAAACCATGTAACGCCCCAGAACTAGAATACTGGAGAGCGGAGGCGTACATAGCCAGCTACATATATTGAAGTGCAACCCACTTCGCTATACGGTCACGGCTGTCTAGATACATGAGGGTTTAACTACAAGCCAACAGTCTCCTATGGTCATGAACAAGCCTATTGTCTCAATCTCAAGCAAGCAATAATAGTTACAAGATGTCAGAGCACCAAATATATAATAGCAAGGCGTCCCATACATTACATATTGGATGATCATGAAGCTAGTCATACAAAATATCAAGACTAGCAAGAGTTCAGTCATACATGATCAACCCTAGGATCTGTCAATCATGTTACAGCCCGTAGGTAGACAGTAAATAAAGGTGCAATACGAGCTAACACGTGCTCGCCGGCTAAACGCCTCAAAAGAATAATTTTTACAATAAAGTGGGAGGACAAAAAGAAACCCACTCGTTGCCAGGGTTATGCCTGGTGGTCACCATCTGGCTGGAAGACAGGTGGATCCTCTGGTGCTGCTCGAATATCTGGCCACACAAAACTAGCTGGGTCAGACCCCAGAAAGAGCAAGTGCCACAAAGGAGGCTTCACTTAGGAACTAAAACCAGCAAATCATAATAGAATATTAAAGATAAATAATAAATAAGAACTGATAATAATAGAGATAATAACAGTAAACTGAGTACAAAAAAACCATTCAAGTAGCCAGGTCACAACCTTTAAACCAAACAAGGACCGGGGTTGCAGCCCTTCACCTGAATAGAAACCCGTCTCAAATACTATTGGTACAGTGAAGACAATAAAGGAAGAGAGGACACAGAACTGCTCCGGGAGTCAGGTTACAACCCTTAAACTAAACAAGGACCAGGGTTGTAACCCTTCGCCTGAACAGAACTGGACCCCTAATCTTTATTGCTAAGGCCAGTATAAATAATCATGGTATTAAGGTAAGGTAAAATATGACGAACATGGCATGGGGTTAAAATAAGACAATAAACGAAGAGAGGACACAGAACTGCTCCGGAAGCCAGGTTACAACCCTTAAACCAAACAAGGAACGGGGTTGTAACCCTTCGCATGAACAGAACTGGACCCCCGATCGTTATTGTTAAGGCAAGCATCAATAATCATGTCATGTCACAATCTTGTACAGGATCAGGATAAGACTAAGTTGGAATAAACTACATCCAATCAACCATGGCCAATCAAGAGTACGACTTGATACTTTTAACTAACTAGGGTTATCACATGCCTAGTTACTAGCAAGATGCAATGAGATTATCCCAACAGCCACAAGCCCTGCAGACCATTCGGTTATCCAGGTCGAATGTCCGTTTATGAAGGATGCAACACGTGACAGTGTGCTGGAAATGTGCCCTACTCGTCGGTAGGCTACAAGTCCACTTAGTGTGCCCAGATAACGGGATTGCCTGTAGCTGGAAAATCTCTTCATGACTACTGAATTATTCTAGTTTATTAGCCTTAGTCGATTACAGTAGGTACCCATGACCGTGGTACTCAGGAATCTCCATCCTAGACATGATGCAAGACAGTGCCAGTTTATTTGTACAAACACAATCGCCCACGGTGTCCAGGTCGTTCCTACTTGCCACGTCGGGCTAGCTGTCGTAACAGCATGTCGAGATAAGTCATATCAGTTTACTTGCTAAGAGTGCGCCACGGCGGGCTACTATCGTGTTCAGGAATTACGCCAAAATTTACATATTATAAGCATAAAGGTGATATTTTAATTTAATAATAATAATAAAAGGGATGACTATTGAAGGGGTCATGCAGCTATTAGATTCATGCGGCAGAAAACACACGTGTCTATGCGGCTGGGACTGCGCGCTCATACGGCTGGAAGTGGGCGGCGCATGCGGCAGCGGGAACTCGAGCTTATGCGGCTGCGGAAAGGAGGGGCTCATGCGGCAGCATAATGGCAAGGCCTTATACGGCTGGAAGTGCAGGAGACTCATGCGGCTGAGATCCAAGGCCATATGCGGCTGCGGGTGTAATCAAGCTTATGCGACAAATATTCAAGAGCTCATGCGGCTGCGGATATTTAAGTTCATGCGGCTGGGGGTAATAGTTCATGTGGCTGCATTCAAAGGGAGTCATATACGGCTGCATTCAAAGGGAGTCATATGCAGCTGGATGCGCTTCATACGGCTGGGGGCAGAGTTCATGCGGCTGCATTGTCCTACGGCCAGAAAACTTGCCGCATGAAGGTCCATGCGGTCAAGTACTTCATGCGGCTGAGAGACTGTATTTCTTTTCCACTGATCCGAGAAGAATAGCCATGAAGTCCACGGCTTCAAAACTTCATAACTCCATCATCCAGAGTCCAAATTCGAACTTCCATGGGTTAAAACGGGACAGAACGAAATGCTCTACAACATGGAACCATCTAAACTTGGAAATAATAATGTTAAATAGATCAAAACCCAAGAAGTCCAAAAATACTATAAACTTAGATCTACACAAATTGAACCATGGAAATAAGAAATGCCAAATAATAAAGTGTGTTAGAATCTCATGAGGAAGAGAATGGAACAATAAAAACGAAGTTTCTCCATGAAGCAAGCTGCACTTGCCTAAGCCCTACTCCCTGGTAGGTGAAGAAGTAATGGTGGAGAAGAAGAAGTAATGAAGAGAATTAATGAGAAGAGAGAGAAGGAAGGGGTTAATAAATGGTGAGAAGGGGCTAATAAATGGGGATGGTGGTGGTATGTGGTGGTTTTCTCTTGGTCCATAATGAACCCAAAAGCAAACCAAATCAAGCTAAACTGAACCAAGCTAAGCCATAACCAATAAAATGCCAAAATAATCATGCCAATGCAACATTCTAAAAATAAAACTATGACTAGGTAACCATGACTAATAAAAATACAGACCCGAAGTATGTACACGTATACGAAAATACGTAACACATATTTCGAGGGTGACACTATGTGACCAAACCCGGTTCTAAATCCATGTAGATAGCTTAGGCCTCGCATCGTGCACGTGGGACCTAAGCCGTACCGATATTCATGTACTCTTGTACATATTCCTGTACTCACTCCAGCCGATCACATAGGATAGTTGTATTTCAAACATTGTGCACATGTCATGTCTTGTACTTCAGGTTCGTAGTTTACATTCATGTACTTTATTTCATGTACTTACATTCATGTACTTTCATGTTCTTTTCCTGTACTTTATATTTTATGTTCTTCTGTACTCATTTCCATATCACAATGTTCTTGTTCATTACCTAGAATTGTACTTTGCTCCGCTTCTGATAGGATATGTTGTAGGTGTAATTGCAGGATATCATTCTATCGCATGGGCCATAGCTGGGGACATTAGCTGAGCAGGATGGAGACATGACTTAGCTAGAGGCTTCAGGTTTAGACTGTTTAGCTTTACTCCTAGATATTGTTTTAGAGTTCATAGTACATTTTATTCCTGATGACTCTGGTACATTTATGTTATATGGATTTATGGATTATGGTGATCTTTCTGGGAAAGTTTTATAGATGTTGTGATTGTGCAGATTCATGTTTATCTGGTTAGATTTCCCTAGCTTGGTACAACTTACTTCGTCATATCTAACGACGAAGGCTGGGCGTGTCCGACTCATGTCCGATTATTCGGGAGCGGGTCGTGACATATTTTTAGTGGTGACCCATACAAGTCTATCCTAATAGTACCCAGGTATTATAGTACTATTGGGGGACTTGTTAAACTAGGAAAACTTGATCACAGTATAGGAAATCGGCTATATTAGGTATATTAATATTCTATAAACACTTGTTATTTTTAGGTTTAGGACTTTTTAACAGTTTTCTATTTTTCAGATAGTTCAAAGCATGCGGCACCGGAACTATTGATTCACCTACACTTGAGGATTTCGAGTCTCCACTACCTTCTCTCGCCCTACTATCCCTATGGATAGTACGCAGTTGATGGAGATATTTCAAGAGTTTCTCGATGTCCAAAAGGAGCAAACCATACCTTTTCCAAGCCAGACTTATGGATATACTCTCTGAGCCAAGAAGGACTTCTGACTTCTAGACTCTCAGACCTTTGGACTTCTCTGACACCGAGCGCATATCTTGCACTGAGGAATAAATCAAAAACCTGGAGGCGCCACTGAAAATTATCCAAGTTTCTGAGAACCCGACTTCTCTGGAGATTGGAGCCACCAGCCAGGAGATCCAGAACGTAGCACAAACAATGGTACGAGATGAAAAGCTAAAGCCCAAGAGAGACAAGAAGACTTATGACGAGGATAACAACTACTGTGGATCCGCAAGCGTCGCCACACTCAGACAATGCCTCTTCAGCCGAGTCATCAGATTCAGATGTTGGCCATTTGTGCTTTCTGTCGCCATCCAGGAGATTGCTTCAAGGAGTGTCGCAAGAGACTTGGACTCTGCCTGTTCTGCAGATCTTCTGTCCATCGAATGAAAGATTGCCAGCAAGTCGCGGATCACAATAGCCTAGGAGCATCAGGATCTCAGCAGCCGTATATTTCTGCCAGAGCTCATGTACTTCAGCCCCAGCAGGAGATTCATATTTAGATTCAGCTAATGATCGTTTGCAATTTCTGCTGCCGCTCAAAACACCACTATGATGAGTGCCGCAAGAGACTGAGCCTATACTTGTACTACGGATCGCCTGCCTATCAAGTCAAGGACTTCCCGGAGGCCGCTGATCACACTGTCCAAGGATGAGCACGAGGATCACCAGGACTACAGCAAGGGGACCGGCCTCTTTAGATTCAACAACCACATGAAGCACTACCGCAGGGACCAGCCTACGTCAGGACAGCTGAAAACGTTGAAGAGATTCCAGTCCCGGAGGAATACTGAAGACAGACTGAAGACCGAAGGTTTTTCTTACATGGTTGGAGAAAACCATATATCGTGATTCGCAATCCAGTCTTCCCTTAAAATTCTCTTATCACCTAGATCATTTCTTGAAACTTCTTGTTTTCTATTTTGAAAACTTGGTTGATATTCGAAACTTATTTCGAGATATTATTTTCTATTCGGTAAACTTGTTTCAGATCCACAATTCAATAATTATTTGAAATCCACTATTCGATATTGTTTGCATATTTCTGATTTTGCTTCCTAGTATTGGCTCCTATTTGGAAATTTTGTTCCCTCACCGAACTTCGTGTTATTTGAGATTTTAATTCCTACTCGAGATTTCATTTTGAAATCCTGTTCCTCATTCGAATCCTTGTTTAAGCTCCGTCCTATTCAGGACATTGTTGAGGATTCCTTTGAGGGTTTTTAAAGATTTTGTTTCCTATTTGAGATTATGACTCATTCTCTATATGAGACTTGTTTTCTATTTATGACTTTGATTCGAGAGTTGTTGTCCACTACTTTGTTTCGACCTTGCTTCCTACTCATTTCAGTTTTCTATTCGAGGCTTTATTGAAATTTGGTTTTCTATTCGTGACTGAGAGATTTTGAGATCCTGTTTCCAATTTTGGGACTTTGCTTTCATTCGAGATTTTGTCTCATATTCAAGAATTTATTTTGTTCATGACCTTATTTGACCTCGTTTCCTACGTGAGATTTTGCTTGTTTTTCATATTCACCATTCAATGCTTATTTCCTATTCTCTACTTATTACCCTATTTCTACTCACTTGTCATGGCCTTGCTTCTTGTTCGAGGTTTTCTATTCGAGAATTACTTTCTATCTGCGATTTTGTTGATATTTTAGTTCTAATAAGACTTTGTATCCTATTGGAGATTACGTTTCCATTCGAGATATGTTCGAGATTTTGTTGTTACCTGAAATTTTATTGAACTTTGTTTCCAATGCGAGATTTTATTTCTGATTTTGCGACCTTGTCTTCTATCTGATGCCTTGCTTCTGTTCATCCTTCGAGACTCTGTTATCCCTTCGGGATAATGTTTCATATACGAAATCTTGTTACCATCCCAGGTTTTATTTGGGATTTTGGTTACCATTTGAAACCTTGTTCCCTGTTGAGGTTTAAAATCTCCATGTTGTCCTTTTAGTACCCGCTACTCCTTGATTGAATCCCTTGTTGCTTCTTAGTATCTATTAAACCCTTGTATTCTAACAGACAGATAATCTTACCATTTTCTTGGCTCAGACTGTTGAAACTGATTTTGGATTCCTTGGAACCCTTTTTAAATCCCTATGGATAAGGTTGGGAGACTATTCGACGATCTACTGGGGCGTGGCAATTGCGTGCTGCAGTCATTATCTGGACTACGGATACTGAGTGTTCACTGTAGCCAGCAGCGCACTGGCGAGACATGAACTCTAAGTTGAAGTGATTTCAGACATTCATAGGTTTTCGAGTATTATCGAGACTTTATCATATTCTTCATATCTTGATCTCTTGGATTTTGTCAATAATTATTGGAAAATGGATAAGGTTGACAGAATATTTGGTGACATGTTTTTATTTGGGTCACGGAGCCGAAGGTCCACTGCAGTCAGATATATACTGGCGGGGTAGGGATTCTAAGCGAAGTGACTTCAAATACCTATATGTTCTCGGATACCATGAAAACTATATTCCCTTTTCATATGATTATCGATTTTCATGAATCACAAATCCTTGCACGTTCATCCTGAATTGATACTAATACCTCATGGGTATTTCGTACTTTTTCTCAATCAACCCTTGCTAATTTTCCTTCTAGCATTTTATCATTAGATCATTTATTTCCTCAAATTATATATTGCCAGATTTTGATTTCGATTAACTAGATTTTATCATATACATATTTTGATCATGCTTTTGAAGTTCGTGCCTAAACTTGATTTATTTTCATAATTCTTCGTTTGTTCCTAGGTTACCTTATCGTGCCTCAATTACTAGATCATGTCTAATTGATTCACTAATCATGATTCTGATAATTCCTAGTTGTTCACAGTAGTTGGACAAGTATTTAAGATCTTTCCTTAACCGTGACTTAGTTGTGACTATATCATTTCGTATCCAATCTTTTGACTATTATCTCACTACCCCCAAATTTCTTGATTATTTATTCATGCCAAGAATCGTGCTAAATAGATCCTTTCCATTTCTGTCTGACTGATTTTGAGCTTGTGAAATTTATTTTTCTACTGTGCCTTTTGAATTTCGAGGACAAAATTATTGTAAGGGCAGAGATTTGTAACCTCACTTTCCACTTTCTGGAATTTAAATCTTTTTATAAATAATAATTTTTGGTTAAACAATTTTTTGAATAATAAACTTTATGATCATTTTGGAGGAAAGTTAAATTTGTGGCATGGATGCCAATTCAGGAATTAGTTGTAACTAACTTTGAGTGGTCCCCACTTCCTAACAAATTCTCTAACAAACTTTTTGGGTATTGTGTAATTAAACAATTGTCCTAGTGTTATTTAAAAAAAACCTCCTTAATCCTCTCTTCCCTATATAATTCCAGAGAGAGAGAGAAAGGAGCAAGTCTCCATTTTTTTCTGAAGCTCTCGAAATCGTTCCAAAATTCATATTCCCCAATTTTACTCAAGCTCAAACTCTAACCCTAAAATTCTTCAAGCTGGCCATGGCAATGGTGATTTCCGACGAACGACGAGGCTAGGCGAGCCTGTGACTGCCATTGTTAACCGAGCCGGCGGGAATGTGCAGAACAGAGCACCACCGCGAGTAGGCGGCGGTGTGGGCTGACGAGTTGTCGTCGCGGTCCGCGATCACTTTGTTCATCTCCACCATGATTGCCTACGTAGTGATCTAAGTTTGGCTCGGCGATCTCCTCGACAAGGCTTCCCCACGCAGACGGCCCGGTCAGTAAAGTCTCGAGCACTTTCCGCCATTCCTGGAGAGTCCTTCTCGGGGACTTATAGTTGCGGCAAGCTGTTAAGGTTCTTCCTCTCCTCTTGACTATAATTTCAATACTTTCGATCGAATCAATCGATCCGAGTTCATCTCAGATTTTCGATCAATTTGATTTTGATCTCTTATGTTGATTCCTGTGTGATCAATCGATCACTGTTCTTGATTATGTGTGGATCCGATCTTGGTTTGGGATGCATTCCACATGTTTGATCAAATGAACAGATCGGGTATGGTTCATGTCTGGGGACGCGGAGGGCTGATTCCGATACGAACGTTCTTAGTTCATCCATCGGATCGAATCAACTGTCCTCAGGTACTACTATACTCTACACTTCTTTACTCTTCTTAAGAATTTATGTTTTATTCGTAGTAAAAATTAAATGTAAGTAATGGCCAGGGATGGGGTCGGGTTTCGGAGAAGGATAATCAGTTCGTGTCCAAGTGGTTTGTGTTCGGTGTTGAGGTCGTGTGCGAGAAGGTTGATCTAGGGATGGATTCTAGATTGGCAAGAATGAGAAGTCGAACCAAATATAGGTGGCTGCTTGGGGATATTTTGAATTCAAAATGTAGTCGTTGGTTTCCATTACGTTTTAGGATTGGGTGGCTGGACTTGTTGGAAGTATTACCTATAAGTTGAGGAAAGTTTTAGTTGTATATGGTTGCTGGGGCTTGGCTTGGCTTGGCTTGGCTTGGTATCTAAATTTTTACTGAGATTTGGACTTTTGTATGATGCTGTGCTGGAGTTTTGTTATACTAATTTGTATATTAGGAAGGTTTTTGTTCTGGTATACTTTTTGGCTTGAGTTTAATTTGTTCAGAAGAGGGAATGGTCTACTGGCTAACGGTTAGGCTATAGTAAGCTTTGTTAATTGAGTGTTGGCTTAATTGATGTAAGGGCTATATTGGTTAGTATTATAGCAATGAGAATTTAAGACATATGAGTTCATTATCATTGTTGGTAGCAGATGTTTAATCTGAGCATGCCTAAGCTTTAACTGTTTGGCCCTTATGGTTAGAATAACTTTTATGGTTGAAGTGGAAATGGCTAGGGATGAACCAACTTTGTTTAAAATTGTTGAATCTTAGGAAGTATACTCCTAGCAAAATGTTTTTATAGTTTAATTATAAATAATTTTGTTAATTAGTGTATAGAAATTTTAGTATAAATGCCTTGTTACAGTCTAATGATAGCTAGATACTATTTAAGCTCTACTCTATAGTTTGTTAGCAAAATCTGCTTGTAGAACTATTTAGGTTTATATACTATCTAAATTATGATAAGTTATTTATAGATAATTATAGTTAACTAGAAGGTATTATAAGCTAGCTTATGGTTAGAAAATGTTTTAGTTAGGAAAAATGTCTTTAATTGTAATTAATCAACTTGTACCTAAAAATTCAGGAGGATATCCAGCTCTATTCCTACCCTTGATCACCCGGAGCAAGGCAAGTACTTTCTATGGTCTTATGCATTTACATATCTTGTACTTCTCTTGATGAACGATGTGACACGATATCTTTGTAATTTCCTGTTCTTGTACTTACTTGTGTCGGGGAGGAGAAATACACTAGCTATGTGACCAAATCCGATTCTAAAATTTATGTAGATAGCTTAGGCCTCGCATCGTACACGTAGGTCCTAAGCCGTACCGATATTCATGTACTCATGTACATATTCCTGTACTTACCCCAGCCGGTCACATAGGCTAGTTGTATTTCAAACATTGTGCACATGTCATATCTTGTACTTCAGGTTCATAGTTTACATTCTTGTACTTTATTTCCTGTACTTACATTCATGTTCTTTTCCTGTACTTTATATTTCATGTTCTTCTGTACTCATTTCCATATCTGATGTTCTTGTTCATTACCTAGAATTGTACTTTGCTCCGCTCCTGACTGGATATGTTGCAGGTGTACTTGTAGGATATCATTCTACCATATGGGACAGAGCCCGGGACATTAGCTGAGCAGGATGGAGACACGACTTAGCTAGAGGCATCAGGTTTAGACTGTTTAGCTTTACTCCTAGATATTGTTTTAGAGTTCATAGTACATTTTATTCCTGATGACTCTGGTACATTTATTTTATATGGATTTGTGAATTATGGTGATCTTTCTGAGAATGTTTTATAGATGCTGTGATTGTGCACATTCATGTTTATCTGGTTAGATTTACCTAGCTTGGTACTGCTTACTTCGCGGTGTCTAACGACAAAGGCTGGGCGTGTCCGACTCGTGTCCGATTATTCCGGAGTAGGTTGTGTCGTGACATATAGTGTCACGACCCGCACCCTAGAGTAAGGGCACGAGAAGTGGGTACGTCCAACTTACGCCGCAGTGTCGGCAGTAGAATGCTGTCCTAGGCCAATCATCTAACAATATATAAGGTACCTCTACAGTATATACACTCCGAATAGAGGTAACATAGCAGAATACAGTCTCAATCACATCTAAGGCAGAAATGATAAGATAGATATGAAATGAAATAAAATCCACAGAGATACAACCAGGTAGAAGTCTAAGTGTCTAAGATATCACAACCCAGATAACATCTCAAACTCATTATACAGTAATCCATAGAGTAATATAATGAAAAGACATCCTAGACTAAGGGTGTGTAATCCTCTGCTAAGGGGTCCTACTGCTGGTCAAGGTCACAGCCGTCCTCTAGGGTAGTCCCATAATAGGTGGGGCAGCACACCTCGTCCTCATCCTCTGTAATATTTTCAATAGGTCCAGTCATGACAGGAGCGAGCACAATACATCTCAACAAATCATAACAGATTAGGAAATATAAACATGCTAGAGAGTAAGATACATAAAACTTAAGAACAGCATAATGTAAAACAGAGACTGTAAGTAAATATCTACAATATATAACAGATCAAAACAGTGCTAGTGATTCAGAGTACAAGATGAACATGTGAACAGCTGGAGGGTGATTCAAGACTATACTAAAAAGGTGATTCATGACTATTTACTTTGGAATTATTCACATGCTTAGTTTCTACTCCCCTATCCCCAATCAATACACAAGGATCCAGTCAAGTTATGTTAAGATTCATGACTACACTACTTTGCCCATAAAGGATGATTCATGAATAGATTCGTGAAGGCTCTATGATTCATGAGAGTACAAGAATCACAAGCTGATACATGAAGATTCATGATAATAGAAGCATGAGATACATGATGTAAGTAAAACATACGAGACAAGAGTATCTGATGCTCCCGAGGGGGATAACATCTCATGAAGGGATCCATATAGTACTAATCCGTGTTACCAACGTGTTAGCATCAAGTAAAGTAATCTAAAGCAGAAAATATAATCCTAAACAAGATATGAAATGATCAGAGAATATACTCGCCTGGCATCCTAAATATATGAAGAGAATACACTGTCCGAGGAGTGGTGTCTATCTCCGATAGAACAGTATAAGTCACTATATGTCTAAAATAGTAAAATAGACTGCTACAATGCATCTACATGATGTTTGGGGTCAATCTAGACTAAAGTCAACCTTTGGTCAACTCTAGTCAACTCTAACAGTCAAACTAGGTCAACTCTAGTCTAGTTAGGTCAAACAAGGTCAAACTAGGTTAAACTAGTCTAGGTCGGTCTAACATAGGCTTAACAAATCAATCTAGGTCTCTAACCAAATTACCATACAAGCCACACTAGTCTAGTACCATAGCCTAAACTATACCTCACATATAACAAAACCATATATGCATATATTATACAAATCAATATATATCACATTCACACACACACACACACACACACACACACACACACACACACACACGCACATACACACACACACACACACACACACACACACACATATATATAGGGTAGCTATATATGTATAGGTACTAGATTAACATATACATATATACATGTAGAGAGATAAGCATGTGTGTGTGTATAAGTGTGTGTGAGTGACATATGAGTGTGTGTGTGTAGGGTACATAGGCTAGGGCTACCTGTGTTCTCAGGTTACTGTGTAGTAGTAGATAGGTTGTGTATGTGTGTGTGTGTGTGATACATGAGTGTGAAATCAGTGAAGTGTGTGTGTGTGTGTATATGTGAAGAGTTGTAATGTAGTGTTCTCAGGAAAGCATGGCATTGTAGGTAATGTGTGTGTGTGTGTTTGTGTAATGTGACAGGAAGTTTAGATAGGGTGTTGTGTGTGTCAATAGGTAATTTGTAGGGTGTCATAGCTAACAGTGTTGTGTATAGGGATATTGGGTTAGGGTATTCCTGTGTGTGTGTTTAGCTTAGGGTGTCAATCTCAGTTTGTGTGAGTGTTTGCAACAGTGTGTGTCAAATGTATTAGGAACTGTAGGGTGTAGTTCTTGTGTGTGTAAGTGAATCTATGCAATGATTCTAAGGAAAACAGTAGATAGGAGTAGATGACAGTTTAGATAGTGTGTTTACACATCAGTCCAACCCATTCGAAACCCAATCTAATACATGAATCCCCTATAAAAAAATATAATTTAAATTCAGGATTTAGAAACCAGTGTTCATGTATCAGATTTTGGGGAAAAAGCAATTTGAAGGCTAAATAACAGTTAATAATCCAAACTATTGGTTGGTAATGAATGATACATAAGTGATTGTGTAGTGAGGTGTCCCAGTGTCTAAGAAACTGGACACAATTCGTGTCTAAATACTGCACGTACACAGACACAAGAACTGTGCACTGACAACGTCATGCATGCGTACACAACACTCGTGGCCACGACACAACACGAAATAGGACACATTCTTGTGTCTAGGGGTTCGCCTAGGATAGGTCTACACCCCAGGCAGCCTGCCACGTGTCCCTATCGTGTCTATTACGGACACGAGATCCGTATCCGAGGGCCAACGCACACGTACGCGCGACAGTGCAGTCTCCATGCACGCAACCCTGCATGTCCGACACGACGCCATTGGACTCGAGACTTGGGGGCTGACATGTCAGTCAGTGCCCCTCCTCGACATCAAATCCCAGGCTGCCACGTACTCTGTATAGTGAGCACGAGGGCCCGAGTAGCAGGACAGTACACGCTGTCCTGAACAGCAAGTTCGTGTCCCCATGTGGACACAACACGACAAGAAAATAACAGATCAATGACACAAAATTAAAGACAAACCCTAGATCTAGGAATTCAATCAAAAACATTTCCAAAAACCGCAAGAAAAGTTGGTTGTGGCATTTCTATAAATACCTTCCTATACACTATGACACGTGTCCGATACGGACACCAAATGGACACAAAATTAACCCAAACTTTAGGAACAGCTAGAGGACACCTAGATCTAGGCTACCATGCAATAAAATCAGAATTATAATGGGATTAGAAGGGTTTACATATATGTTGCAAGGATCAAGAAAAAGCTCCAAATTAAACGGTTCCCGTTGCTATCCAAATCCTCCAAATTGCTCTTAGGCTGAAATTACTCCTCAAAATTGGCAAGTATAGGTTGATTAGAATCATATGCAAAAGATTTGGGTCAAAAAAGATTAAAAATGAATTTACTAGGAATTTTAGAAAGTGGGGATTTACCTTTCTTTCTAAAAAGTGGGTTGAGCACAAAAGAGGCAAGAACAAGTGGAGGAGACATTAAATAGGAGTGGGAAACCCTAGTTTGGCCGGCCATGGGTGGGCTTAGCTAGGGTTTGGGCTTAAGTCATGGGCCTATGGCTTAATTCACAAGTCATGAAATCAAAATCATAAGTCATGAAATCAATGCACCTATTCTATTCCTCCTATTTGAAAACTAGATTCTAAGTGACTAACTGAGGTTAACTTAAGTTAGACTAGGGTCACACCATTGCCTACTAAGTCACCATAGCTAGGGCTAGCTTCTAAGTCAGTCTACAAAGTCTCAATAAGTCAAAGTCAAAGATATCAATCACCAATTCAATAATTTAATTAAAATTTAAAAATTTACCAAATGACCAAAATACCCTCAAGCTAAAATGTGGTAGTGACAAATCTACCCTCCTTAAAATAATTTTGTCCTAGAAATTAAAAGGTGAAACTAAACTGATGAGAAGGATAGACAATCACACCTCAGGGTCCAAACAGATATGGGTATCGCTCGCGCATCTCATCCTCCCGCTCCCAAGTAGACTCTCCTGGGGAATGATGCCTCCATGCGACATGAACAAAGGGTATCACCTAGTTTTTTAACACCTTTTCTCGGCGATCCAGAATCTCCACAGGCTGCTCTAGATAACTGAGAGTAGGTTCCACCTCAATCTCCGAATGGTCAAGTACATGGCTAGGGTCAGCCACGTACCATCTAAATTGTGATATGTGGAATACGTTATGGATACCCACTAGTGTAGGTGGCAAGTCTAGCCTGTATGCCACGTCACCGACTCTTGAAGCACGGGCTAAGCTTCCCACCACCACCAAAACGTATGGTACCACGAGTCGAAGATATCCGCAGAAAAATTATGTCTCCGACCTAAACACAAGCAAGGTCTCAAGTTACTAAATAATCAAACATGATCAAACAAACAAAATAAACAACCTACTTCTAATTCTATCTCTAATTTGTACCTCAAACTCCAACGGCCTCCGGTGGCTATCGGTCCAATACCGATATCTGTCATGCGCCACGTGAAGTCTGTCCCTGATGAGCTTTACCTTCTCGGCTGTGTCAACAACCATCTCAGGTCCCAATAAAGCTTGCTCACCAACATCATCCCAAGATAAGGGTGTATGACATCTCCGCCCATACAAAGCCTCGAAAGGTGATATCTCAATGCTGGCCTGATAACTGTTGTTGTAAGCAAACTCCACCAAGTGTAGGTGATCCTCCCAGGAACCTCCAAAATCCAAGACGCACATCCGCAACATGTCTTCGAGCGTCTGAATAGTCCTCTCTGACTGTCCGCTCGTCTGGGGGTGGTATACAATACTAAACTTAAGTTGAGTGCCCAAACTTGTCTGCAGAGTCCTCCAGAAATAGAAAGTAAAGTGACTATCCCAATCTGAGACAATGCTGACCAGAACTCCATGAATCCTGACAATCTGTCGCATGTACATCTCTGTAAGCCTCTCAGTAGACGTACCCACCTTAAATAGAAAAAAGTGGACCGATTTGGTCAATCTGTCAACGATGACCCAAATCGCGTCTTTCCCTCATGGTGTACGCGACAATCCAGATACAAAATCCATCATGATATGCTTCCACTTCTATTCTAGAATGGGAAATGGCTGCAATAATCCTCCAGGACTCTGCCTCTCTGCTTTGACCTGCTGACAGACCAAGCATCTGGCTACGAAGCGAGCTACCTCCCGCTTCATCCTATACCACCAGACGTGCTCTCTCAGATCCCTGTACATCTTGTTGGCACCAGGATGTATAGAGTACTGAGATCTATAAGCCTCCTGCATGACCTGTTCCCTGAGCTCTCCATTAGGCACACACAGTCTGGAACCGTGCCTCAAAGTGCCATCCTCTGCAAAAGAAAAGTCACCATCCACTAGTCCTGCTCGAACCTGCTCTCAGATATACCGCAGAGCAACATCTTTGAACTGCGTCGACTTGATCCTCTCTATCAAGTTCGACTGAATCTGAAGGCCCCACATCTGCATCTGAACTTCGGGCACAATCACCTCAATCCCCAAGCTCTCCAAATCTGCTAGCAAGTGACGGTCCATAGTCAAACACATGGCTATCGGATACCTACTCAAGGCATCGATAACCACGTTGGCCTTCCCTGGATGATACTGTAGTGAGATGTCGAAGTCCTTCATCATCTCTAGCCACTTGCGCTGCCTCATGTTGAGCTCTTTCTGTGTAAACACATACTTCAAGCTCTTATGATCTGTGAATATCTCTATCCTCTCTCCATATAAGTAGTGCTTCTACAACTCTAAGGCAAAAATCACTGCTGCCAACTCCAGGTCGTGGGTAGGATAGTTCTTCTCATGGGGGCGTAACTGTCTGGAAGCGTAGGCAATCACCTTCCCATGCTGCTGCAAGACACAACCTATCCCCTTTCCTGAAGCGTCACTATAGATAGTAAACCCTTCTGAACATGATGGCAATGTCAGAATCGGAGCTGTCATAAGCCGCTTCTTTAACTCATCAAAAGTAGCTAACACTCCTCTGACCAAACAAACTCATCATCCTTCCGGGTCAACCTAGTCAACGGCTCTGCAATCCGGGAGAAATCCTGCATGAACCTCCTGTAATATCATGCCTGTCCCAAGAAGCTCCTGATCTCTGCTACTGAACTCGACGTCGACCAAGCATCAACTGCTGTGATCTTCTTCGGGTCCACTGAGATCCCATCTCCAGTCACCATATGACCCAAGAAGTCAACTCTGTCCAGAAAGAACTCATACTTTGAGAGCTTGCCATACAGCCTCTCCCTCCTGAGTGTCTCCAGAACCACTCTCAAGTGCTCCTCATGCTCCTCCTCAGTCTTTGAATACACCAGGATATCATCAATAAATACCACCACGAACTTGTCCAAGTACTGGTGGAACACCTTGTTCATCAAGTTCATAAATACTGCTGGTGCGTTGGTCAGCCCAAACGACATAACCAAGAACTCAAACTGTCCATACCGCGTCCTGAAGGCGGTCGTCGAATTATCCTCCCTCTTCAACTTCACCTGATGATAACCTGACCTCAAATTAATCTAGGAGAAAACTTGAGCTCCGCTCAACTGATCAAAGAGATCATCGATCCGTGGCAGTGGGTATCTGTTCTTGATGGTCAGGTTGTTGAGTGCCCTGTAGTCGATACACATCTGTACCGAGTTACCGACCCATCCTTCTTGGGTACAAAGAGTACCGGTGCACCCCAAGGTGAAGAACTCAATCGGATGAAGCCCTTATCCTGCAGCTCATCCATCTGCTTCTTCAGTTCCACCAACTCACTGTTGTTCACTCGATAGACATACTGAGAAATCGGTTCCGCACCGAAAACCAAGTCTATCGAGAACTCAACATCCCTATCCAGTGGAAGCCCTGGCAACTCCTCCCGGAAAACGTCCATGAACTCTGCAATCAAAGGATGTGGAGTCGCCTGCTCCTCAACTACAGCTCCACAGAAAAGTCCGCCGTCCTGCTCCGCCTGCCATCGGGTGTACTCGAACTCTGGCTCTTCTGGCGCTCCAAACAGAACTCTACCCCCTCGTCAATCTATGCTGGCGTGATGCCTGCTCAACCAATTTATACCTAATACGATATCGTAGTTCGGTAGTGGCATGACGAGCAGGCTCACCTCCAACTCTCGGCCTCCCAAAATAACTCTTTGCCCTCTGCAAACATCACTTACGAGGATAACACCACCCCCGGTCGTGATCTTGTAGGTCCTAGGCAATGGTTCATATACTACGCAGTGTCTAATAGCAAATGATACCAATACGAAACTGTGGGAAGCCCCAAAATCAAATAGAGCGAAAGCTGGAATGGAGTCGAGAAGAATAGAACCTGCAAGAAACTCTCTAATGGCCTCTGCATCCTCGACCGCCATGGCGAAAGCTCGCCCCTGCTGACCTCTCCGAGCCTGCTGCTGACGCTGGACAAACCTCTGCTGCTGAGTCTGCAGTGGTCCCCTCTGTTGTCCTGCCGGAGCCTTGGCTCCCACTCCCAGTGCTACTCTACCTATGAACTGAGCGCACTCCTTCAGCTGGTGATCATCTGCTCCACAAAGAAGGCACCTACGCAATCTCTTCCTGCACTCATTCCACCTGTGCCATGGCTTCTTGCAATAAACACAGCTGGTGGTTTGCTGTCTCGGTGCCTGTTGTTGTACCCTCGGCTGCTGATGTCGCACCTGCTGGAAAGGTGCTCGATCCTGCTGCTGAAACTTTTGCTGATATACCGGCCTCTGCGGCTGCTGGTACTGCTGCTGAAAGTGTGGCCTCTTGGTCGGTCCTCCGCTACCACTGGCTCCCTGGGTGTCTCGTCCTCTCTTGAGCCTCAACTCAAGATCATCCTCTACGGCTAAGGCATCCACCAAGATATCCTCGAAAGTAGCGTTGCGGGCACTCTTGGTATAGGACTTAACCTCCTTTATCAATTTCGTAATGAACCTCCGGGGCTTCGTCGCCTCGGACAACCCCTCGACAAATCTGCCCAGACGATAGAACTCCCCAGAAAACTCCTCAACGGACTGACTGCCCTGTACTAAGGCCTCAAACTGAGTCTCGAGGGCTCCTAGTGCTGCATCTGGGAAAAACCTCTCCTTGAACAGCTTCTTGAATGCTGCCCAAGTCTGCCCTGGCGTACCAACCCTCGGGTCGGTCTGGTACCAAGTGCGGGCCAAATCCTGCATCATGCTGGTCGTCGTCTCGATCTGAAGCCTTGCTGGAATCTCTGTCAATCTGAAAATCTCCTCCATATGCTCTATCCACTGATCGGCGTACAGAATGCCCACGGTACCCCAGAAATCCCTCGGGTTCATCTTCTAGAAGTCTTGGATGCCCTTTCCCTCGGCAGTTGCGGCTGCTGAACTGCAGCGGGCTGAGCTGCTGCCCTCTCAACTGTAGTCAGGGCCAGATCAATGCCCTGACTAAACTCTGCAGTCTGATGCTGCTGCTGGCTCTCCATGAACTGCTGAAAGAATAAGAACAACTGAACTGCGTCAACTGTCCCCGAAGGTGGATGCTACTACTGGAGCACCTCTGGAACCACCGAGCTTGGCCTGTGCACTGCTGGTGGAGGGGCTCCTCCGAACGCAGCTGAAATACCCACCCCAGCTGGCATGACTGGGGCTACGGTACCGAAGGCTGGCTGCTGAGGACGAGAGGTGGCAGACCTCTCATTAGTGTCCCTCTGACCTAGGCGATGTGATCTAGTCTCGACCATCCTGGAGACAGATCAAACAAGAAAACAATTGCTGAGAATGAATCGAAATAGCGAAGGAGGACAGTTTATATTCAAAGGAAGACAAATAGCAGCAAAATATAGATATACGAAATCTGATAAAGAGTTTTTCCTAGTGTGATTGAGTACCTTCAAAAATATCCTAATTCTGCTGCAGGCTGCAGTGATACTCTAGTTCGAATACCACTGCATTTCTAAACTTGACCTACATGGGCCACCACTAAAAACGTGTCACGATCCATACCCTAGAGTAAGGGCACGAGAAGTGGGTACGTCCAGCCTATGTCGCAGTGTCGGCAGTAGAACGCTGTCCTAGGTCAATAATCTAACAATGTATAAGGTACCTATACAGTATATACATTCCGAATGGAGGTGACATAGCAGAATACAGTCTCAATCACATCTAAGGCAGAAATGATAAGAAAGATAGATAGATATAAAATGAAATGAAATCCACAGAGATACAACCAGATAGAAGTCTAAGTGTCTAAGATATTACAACCCAGATAACATCTCAATCTCAATATACAGTAATCCACAGAGTAATATAACGAAAAGATATCCTAGACTAAGGGTGTGTCATCCTCTGCTAAGGGGTCCTGCTGCTGGTCTAGGTCACATTAGTCCTCTATGGTAGTCCCGTAATAGGTGGGACAGCACGCCTCGTCCTCATCCTCTGTAATATTTTCAACAGGTCCAGTCATGACAGGAGCGAGTACAATACATCTCAACAAATTATAACAGGTTAGAAAATATAAATATGCTAGAGAGTAAGATACATGAAACTAAAGAACAGCATAATATAAAAGAGAGACTGTAAGTAAATATCTACAATATATAAGAGAGCTAAACAGTGCTAGTGATTCAGAGTACAAGATGAACATATGAACAGCTGAAGGGTGATTCATGACTATACTAAAGAGGTGATTCATGACTATTCTACTTTGGAATTATTCACATGCTTAGTTTCTACTCTCCTATCCCTAATCAATACACAAGGATCCAGTCAAGTTACGTTAAGATTCATGACTATACTACTTTGCCCATAAAGGGTGATTCAGGGGTGATTCATGAATAGATTCGTGAAGGCTCTGTGATTCATGAGAGTACAGGAATCACAAGCTGATACATGAAAATTCATGATAATAGAAGCATGAGATACATGATGTAAGTAAAACACACGAGACAAGAGTATCTGATGCTCCCGAGGGGGATAACATCTCATGAAGGGATCCATATAGTACTAATTCGTGTTACCAACGTGTCAGCATCAAGTAAAGTAATCTAAAGCAGGAAATATAATTCTAAACAAGATATGAAATGATCAGAGAATGTACTCGCCTGGTATCCTGAATATCTGAAGAGAATACACTGTCCGAGGAGTGGTGTCGATCTCCTGTAGAACAGTACAATTTACTACATGTCTAAAATAGTAAAATAGACTGCTACAATGCATCTACATGATGTTTAGGGTCAATCTAGAGTAAAGTCAACCTTTGGCCAACTCTAGTCAACTCTAACAGTCAAACTAGGTCAACTCTAGTCTAGTTAGGTCAAACAAGGTCAAACTAGGTTAAACTAGTCTATGTTGGTCTAACCTAGGCTTAACAAATCAATCTAGGTCTCTAACCAAATTACCATACAAGCCACACTAGTCTAGTACCACAGCCTAAACTATACCTCACATATAACAAAACCATATATGCATATATTATACAAATCAATATATATCACATTCATATATATATATATATATATATATATATATATATATATATATATATATATATATATATATATATATAAGTGTGTGTGTGTGTGTATAAGTGTGTGTATGTGTATAAGTGTGTGTGAGTGACACATGAGTGTGTGTGTGTAGGGAACATAGGCTAGGGCTACCTGTGTTCTCAGGTTACTGTGTAGTAGTAGATAGGTTGTGTATGTGTGTGTGTGATACATGAGTGTGAAATCAGTGAAGTGTGTGTGTGTGTGTGTGTGTATGTGAAGAGTTGTAATGTAGTGTTCGCAGGAAAGCGTGGCATTGTATAGGTAATGTGTGTGTGTGTGTGTGTGTGTGTTTGTGTAATATGACAGAAAGTTTAGATAGGGTGTTGTGTGTGTCAATAGGTAATATGTAGGGTGTCATAGCTAACAGTATTGTGTATAGGGATATTGGGTTAGGGTGTTCCTGTGTGTGTGTTTAGCTTAGGGTATCAATCTCAGTTTGTATGAGTGTTTACAGCAGTGTGTGTCGAATGTATTAGGAACTGTAGGGTGTAGTTCCTGTGTATGTAAGTGAATCTGTGCAATGATTCTCAGGAAAGCAGTAGATAGGAGTAGATGACAGTTTAGATAGTGTGTTTACACATCAGTCCAACCCATTCGAAACCCAATTTAATCCATGAATCTCCTAGCAAATCATGAACCCATCATTTAGGTAATCTAACACATATGTAAATGAATTAATCCTGATAATCAAATCATTAACAAATAGTTAAAAATAGAATTTTAATTCAGGATTTAGAAACCAGTGTTCATGTATCAGATTTTGGGGAAAAAGCAATTCGAAGGCTAAATAACAGTTAATAATCCAAACTATTGGTTGGTAATGAATGATACATAAGTGATTGCGTAGTGGGGTGTCCCAGTGTCCAAGAAACTGGAAATAATTCGTGTCTAAATACTGTACATACACAGACACAAGAACTGTACACTGACAGCGTCGTGCACGCGTGCACAGCACTCGTGGACACTACACGAAAAGAAATAAGACACGTGCTCGTGTCTAAGGGTTCGCCTAGGATAGGTCTATACCCCAGGCAGCCTGCCACGTGTCCCCATCGTGTCTATCACGGACACGAGATCCGTATCCGAGGGCCAACGCACGCGTACACGCGACAGTGCAGTCCCCATGCACGCGACCCTGTATGTCTGACACGATGCCATTGGACTCAAGACTTGGGGGCTGACATGTCAGTTAGTGCCCCTCCTCGACGTCAAATCCTAGGCTGCCACGTGCTCTGTGCAGTGAGCACGAGGGCCCGAGTAGCAGGACAGTGCACGCTGTCCTGAACAGCAAGTTCGTGTCCCTGTGTGGACATAACATGACACAAAAATAATAGATCAATGACACAAAATTAAAGACAAACCTAGATCTAGGAATTCAATCAAAAACATTTCCAAAAATAACAAGAAAAGTTGGTTGTGGCATTTCTACAAACACCTTCATATACACTATGACACGTGTCCGATATGGACACCAAATGGACACAAAATTAACCCAAACTTTAGGGACAGTTAGGGGACACCTAGATCTAGGCTACCATGCTATAAAATCAAAATTATAATGTGATTAGAAGGGTTTACCTATATATTGCAAGGATCAAGAAAATGCCCCAAATCAAACGGTTTCCGTTGCTATCCAAATCCTCCAAATTGCTCTTAGACTGAAATTACTCCTCAAAATCAGCAAGTATAGGTTGATTAGAATAATATGCAAAAGATTTGGGTCAAAAAGGATTAAAAATGAATTTACTAGGAATTTTGGAAAGTAGGGATTTACCTTTCTTTCTAAAAAGTGGGTTGAGTACAAAAGAGGCAAGGACAAGTGGAGGAGACATTAAATAGGAGTGGAAAACCCTAGGTTGGCCGGCCATGGGTGGGCTTAGCTAGGGTTTGGGCTTAATTCATGGGCCTATGGCTTAATTCACAAGTCATGAAATCAAAATCATAAGTCATGAAATCAATGCACCTTTTCTATTCCTCCTATTTGAAAACTAGATTCTAAGCGACTAACTGAGGTTAACTTAAGTTAGACTAGGGTCACACCATTGCCTACTAAGTCACCATAGCTAGGGTTAGCTTCTAGGTCAGTCTACAAATTCTCAATAAGTCAAAGTCAAAGTGTAAAACCCCAAAATTTCTATTATTTTTTTATTTTATTAAATTTGGAACTAATTTTAAAATTTTCGTATTGTACGTCGCGTAGTCGTATTGTACGTCGCGCACAAAATATTGTTTTTCTTAATTGCTCGTCGAGTGCGAATATGTGCGAACGTACATACTTTTAGAAAACATTTTTGATTTTATTTATGTAATATAGTTTTCAAAATAATATGTGGCGATGATTTTAATTACTTAAAATATTGGAAAATGGTGCGTCGAGATTTCCAAATATCAATTTTTGACATTCTTAATTTATTGTACAAAATAAACAGTAGTTGAGAAAATTATTCTTTTTATTGATATTATCGGCAAGCGCGTACATCAAATTCAATTCATGTATATATTTTGAATTTAGTAATTATTTAATATTTATTACACTTTTGAAATTATTTTATCCTAATTTAATAAAAAGATAATTTTAAGTATTCACTATTAATATTTAAATATTGATTTCAATTTTCAAAATTTATATTATAGTATATTTTTGAATATTTAAAAAGTCAAAATTTTTAAACTAGTTATTTTAAGATCGGTTGAAATATTTATTAAATAAATTGAATAAAGATTTAGATATTATTGGATTTTGTCTACAATTTAAACTTTATGTAGATCAACCCAAATTTGATTTAAATAATAAATTTAGGTCAAATCCTTATCCAACTGGGAATTCCCACATCCTATAAATAGACAGGTACTCCTCCATAAATTATTCACATCCACAAATTCTCCACAAAAATGTGCGTCGTGTCCGTGTCCCCTCTCCGTCTTATTCCATATTTACATATACATGTTCCACCATCTTCGTGTCGGACATTTCCCGATAAATCATCCCGACATAATCTTTAAACTTTCCCCGATCGACCACCACCCAATCTCTCTGTGGCCGCACCCGACCGCCACCATCACCTTCTCCCTCACCGAGTCCAACCACCCCCAGACGACATCATCCCGACCACAGCCAGCCACCACCGTGGCGCACCCGCACCCAGCACCATCACCCACGACGTCGCCACCACCACAGCCATCTACCGCCACCACCACGTCAGACTTCGGACCGACACCACCGCGGCCACCGCCACGGCAGCTCGGCCTCCGACTCCCCCAAGCCTCCATAGTTCATCACCACCACCACCATCACCAAGAGCAAGAAGAGAAATAAAACTCAAAACCTAAACTCACCTCCACCCGCATCGTCGCCGTAGCCGACTCCACCGCTTTCTCACCACACCGCTCTGCCCTCCGCCGATAGGCCCGCACCTGGACGCGGTCGCCGCACGCGCCCCCTTCTCCTTCGGCACACATCTGCCGCGTCCGTCGCCTATCGCTCGCCTCCTCCTTCGGACCCAGCCACTGCCTCTTTTCCGACCTTCTGCCCCCTTCTTTCGCGCGCCGCCACCGTCTTTCCGAAGCGCGCCGATGCAAAACCCCCTAATTTCCTTCCCACAGGTCTTCTCTCTCCTCTCCTTCATTTCTTTCCCATAAACAGAAGACTTCTCCTGATTAAGTTTATTAGTACTGTTATTATTTTTATTATTTTGTACCTTTATGGTTCATTAGTTTTAACACTAAAGAGTAAATTAGTTGAGTTTATTATTTTTATTTAGTAGTGAATAACATGTTCCTACCATATTTGTTACTAATAACTATCATTTTTGTCAAAAGTTTCATTATTCCATTATTATTTTTGTGAAATAATTTACATAGTATATTTAGAGTTATGTTTAATAGTAGGCTTGAGCCTATAGAAAAATTTTAAATTTTAAAATATTAGTTTTCATATTATACATTGACAAAAATATGATTAATGATTTTTTATAATCAAGTATCATCTAAATTCATATGAGTTACTTTATTACTAGTTTTTTTATGTATCATTATTTTTCTATTCTTTAAGAGAAAAAAATGTATCCTTGTATAAACATATTGTACAGTTATAATTATTGAAGTTTTAAATAAAGTATAAGTACTATTGTTGTTATTTCAATATTTTGTATACCTATACTTGTAAATTTATTGTAAGTATTACTATGGTATTTACTATCAAAAGTTTATTTGATAAAACAGCCCTTATATTTTAAGGTACAGTAAATATTCCTAACATTATTTTTACTACTAAAACCTAGTGTTAACTTAAATTGGTATTTTGATAAGTTAGTGATTTGAGCCAAAATATATTATTAACATGATATTTTAAAATATAACTTTTGGTCTAAAACACTATCGCAATATTCTCTAAAATATTGTTTGATTTCTATCTTTTCAAGTATCTATCTAGCACTTATTTTTTTTTGAGATATAGTTTTTAATTATAATAAATATTTTTCAAAATAGCTAATTATTTCTATGACTTTCAACTGAGTCCCTGGCTAATCATATTCATATCTTCTCCCAATTTTGAACTTCCTACATTGTCCCTAATCAATCTGACCATCTCGGACCCGATGGACCGATCCGTGCCATCATCGGAAGCCGTCTTACGCAGTTGTTGCACCGGAGTCACAGATCGTGCCACCTTGATCATTGCAGCATACCAGACGTCCTACCAGGCAAGACACCTTGCCTTTACTGTTTATTTTTCTTGCTCAATATCATGCATGCTTTATAATTATTTATTTCTAGCAAATATAAATTATTATTTCAAAACTTTATGTAGTTGCAAATTACTATACTTAGTTTTCGTTATGCATTTGGCTTAGAGATAAGGGACCACCTTTGTTTGTGACGCCTGCATTGGTCGACACCTGTGTGCCATGATGTCACGTGTCTCATATAGATTCGAACTTACGTACCGACCGTACATCAGTGCGTATAGGAAGAGCGTTAGGGGATAACTGCTAATCGATTTGTCTAGAAGACTTAGCGGTTATTAGAAACATCGTGGTGTGGATTCAGCACGTGTAGTACATGGGAAGGGAGAAGAAAGTTATTAGGCGCAGGGGCTTCCACTCTTTTACTTTCCTCTAGCTGCCATTAGTGGTTCTCCCGAGTGCTAGTGTGCCGTGCACTTATTTATTTTTCTCTAGATGCCACTAGTACCTCGGTTGAAACACTAATGTGCCATGTATTTATTTTTCTCTAGCTGCCGTTAGTGACTCACCCAAGAGCTAGTGGTCGTGCATTTATTTTTCTCTAGATGCCCCTTAGCTTTTATCCGAGTGCTAATGGGCCGTGCATTTACTTTTCTCTAGATGCCACTAGTGCCTTGGTTGAAACGCTAACTTGTCGTATTTTAGTCTCAGAAAGCCCTTGTGTGGAACGTTGTCTTCAAAATATATTTTCACATAGAATGGTTAAGGACCTTTATTTGTGTAGTCACATATACTTTTTTGTTGAGCTTTATTTATTCAGTTATTGGCATGATATTATGTGTCTTGTTACGTCCCTCTGAGGACCTGGTTACCTCCCCAGGTGTGTGCTCTCGTCTTTCGCAGGTATTCTAGCCATGGACATCTCAATTTCTTCGAGGATGATTGCAATTGGATCGTCTTCGCTTCGCTCACCAAACTTATTTCATTTTTCATGTATTTTGTCCCTTGCTTGTTGGTAGTGGATTTGTCTCCGCCCAATATATTGTACAAATACATTTCCATAGATGATTATATAAATTCTTTATTTTCCTTTATTTTGTGGATGAGATTAGTCGTTATGGTTTCTACTGCATATTACAGCTTATGTATGCATACGAGGTTTCCATATATTGGAGTATACTTCGTATGTATACATCTGGCATGTCTACGTTCCTAGTCCTACGTATTTTGGGACTGGGGCGTTACATATTTTTGTGGTGGCCCATGCAGGTCAAGATAAATTGTTTGGTTACTTTACCGTACCAAGCGAGCCTGCATATAGAATTAGAAGTCTAGGATCTCATCCACATACTGACCTCTTTCCTCGATTCCATATTCGAACTACCGTTCGACTCATCGGTAGCATCTTGTTTGATTCCTTCTATCATTATCCTTATCTTTCCTTCGAGCTTGCTAGAGATTGACCTTACTAGTTAGATGTCCCAAACACCCTTAGCTTAATTCTTTTAAGTTGGGTAGAATACCCCACGACCTGACACACCCTTGACCGCTAAAGAGAATACAAATAGTATTATTTAGACTATAGAGACTAGAAGAATTTAACCCATTTGGTCAACCAAGCCTTGGTCAATAAAACCGTAGAATGATAGTATAGGAATAAACAAGACTTAGATTCTCATGACTCTTAGACTATTCATATTGGTTCTTATTTCATCTACCCTCATGCCTATGTTTTACTATCTAAACTAATGATGCTAATATAGCCTAGTATTTGCAAGCTAATCATTATCAAGCTTGATCGAGGTATATGCTATTGAGCGGCCGCTCACTAATATATTGTCTAATCAGAATCGGTGCCTGATGGTCTGATCAACCGAGTGCACTTTGGTTCGCCTTTTTCATATATCAATCTACGTGGATGGGATGTAGTTGAACTTTCCCCTTAGAATTTCATCCACGACTGCCTTGACGATTCTTTTAAAATTTATACGGCCGCCTTTGAACCACGTATTCATAATCGATAATATCGTCCATGCACCCCTTATTGCTTTCGCCTTCAACCATTTTAGAAGGACAAAGGCGTGTGCTAGAACTTCCTCTAGCTTTCCTATCAATTATGACCATCACCACTCAAATGTTGCTATGTCTTCATCCTAAACTCCTCGTCCTCCTTCTCGGCCCTATATTTTCTATCATGACCCTCAATTCGCTTATTTCAGGAGTAAGCCGAATTCGCTCTCTTAAATTGTGCCATCAACCTACTCACAAAACATATCTTTTAGGTCTCCCATTTATCCTCTTGATACCATATTACTCCTTGCATGTTATTATGACTAACTTTAACCCTTAACTTTTTAATTCTTGCTTAAAACTCATGACCCTCATTCACTACCCACGACCATACCCGTATTATTTTCTATGATCTAGATCGCAACTTCTTACGACATGATTTTATTGAGCCTTACAATTGATTGTTCCCCACCGACACCTCCTTGTGTCTTTTCACCCCCTACTAATTCTTAATTTTGAGGACGAAATTCTTTTAAGTTGGGTAGGATATAAAACCCTTAAATTTTTACTTTTTTTTATTTTAATAAATTTGGTACTAATTTTTTTTTGTATTGTACGTCGCGTAGTCGTATTGTATGTCGCGTGCAAAATATTATTTTTCGTAATTGCTCGTCGAGTACGAATATATGTGAGCGTACATACTTTTAGAAAACATTTTCGATTTAATTTATGTAATATAGTTTTCAAAATAATATGTGGCGATGATTTTAATTACTTAAAATATTGGAAAATGGCGCGTCGAGATTTCCAAATATCAATTTTTGACATTCTTAATTAATTGTACAAAATAAGCAGTAGTTGAGAAAATTATTCTTTTTATTGATATTATCGGCAAGCGCTTACATGAAATTCAATTCATGTATATTTTTGAATTTTCGAGATTTAGTAATTATTTAATATTTATTACACTTTCGAAATTATTTTATCCTAATTTAATAAAAAGATAATTTTAGGTATTCACTATTAATATTTAAATATTGATTTCAATTTTCAAATTTTATATTATAGTATATTTTTGAATATTTAAAGTCAAAAATTTTAAACTAGTTATTTTAAGATCGGTTGAAAGATTTATTAAATAAATTGAATAAAGATTTAGATATTATTGGATTTTGTCTACAATTTAAACTTTATGTAGATCAAACCCAAATTTGATTTAAATAATAAATTTGGGTCCAATCATTATCCAACTGGGAATTTTCACATCCTACAAATAGGCAGGTACTCCTCCATAAATTTCTCACATCCAAAAATTCTCCAAAAAAATGTGCATCGTGTCCGTGTCCCCTCCCCGTCTTATTCCATATTTACATATACATGTTCCACCATCTTCGTGTCGGACATTCCCCGACAAATCATCCCGACACAATCTTTGAACTTTCTCCGATCGACCACCACCCAATCTCTCTGTGGCCGCACCCGACCTCCACCATCACCTTCTCCCTCACCGAGTCCAACCACCCCCCGACGCCATCATCCCGACCACAGCCAGCCACCACCGTGGCGCACCCGCACCCAGCACCATCACCCACGACGTCGCCACCACCACGACCATCTACCGCCAACACCACGTCAGACTTCGGACCGACACCACCGCGACCACCGTCGCGGCAGCTCGGCCTCCGACTCCCCCAAGCCTCTACAGTTCATCACCACCACCACCATCACCAAGAACAAGAAGAGAAATAAAACTCAAAACCTAAACTCACCTCCACCCACATCGTCGTCGTAGCCGACTCCACCGCTTCCTCACCACACCACTCCGCCCTCCGCTGATGGGCCCGCACCTGGACGCGGTAGCCACGCACGCCCCCTTCCCTTCGGCGCACATCTGTCGCGTCCCCGCCTTTCTCTCGCCTCCTCCTCCGGACCGCGCAGCCGCGTGAGCGGATCCCAGCCACTGCCTCTTTTCCGACCTTCCGTCCCCTTCTTTCGCGCGCCGCCACCGTCTTCCCGAAGTGCGCTGACACAAAACCCCCCAATTTCCTTCCCACATGTCATCTCTCTCCTCTCCTTCCTTTCTTTCCCATAAATAGAAGACTTCTCCTGATTAAGTTTATTAGTACTGTTATTATTTTTATTATTTTGTACCTTTATGGTTCATTAGTTTTAATACTAAAGAGTAAATTAATTGAGTTTATTATTTTTATTTAGTAGTGAATAACATGTTCCTACCATATTAGTTACTAATAACTATCATTTTTGTCAAATGTTTCATTATTCCATTATTATTTTTGTGAAATAATTTACATAGTATATTTAGAGTTATGTTTAATAGTAGGCTTGAGCCTATAGGAAAATTTTAAATTTTAAAATATTAGTTTTCATATTATACATTGACAAAAATATGATTAATGATTTTCTATAATCAAGTATCATCTAAATTCATATGAGTTACTTTTTTACTAGTTTTTTATGTATCATTATTTTCCTATTCTTTAAGAAAAAATATATCCTTGTATAAACATATTGTACAGTTATAATTATTGAAGTTTTAAATAAAGTATAAGTACTATTGTTGTTATTTCAATATTTTGTATACCTATACCTATAAATTTATTGTAAGTATTACTATGGTATTTACTATCAAAAGTTTATTTGATAAAACAACCCTTATATTTTCAGGTACAGTAAATATTCCTAACATTATTTTCACTACTAAAACCTAGTGTTAACTTAAATTGGTATTTTGATAAGTTAGTGATTTGAGCCAAAATATATTATTAACATGATATTTTAAAATATAACTTTTGGTCTAAAACACTATCGCAATATTCTCTAAAATATTGTTTGATTTCTATATTTTCAAGTAGCTATCTAGGACTTATTTTTTTTTATTTTCGAGATATAGTTTTCAATTATAATAAATATTTTTCAAAATAGCTAATTATTTCTTTGATTTTCAACTGAGTCCCTGGCTAATCATATTCATATCTTCTCCCAATTTCGAACTTCCTACATTGTCCCTAATCAATCTGACCATCCCGGACCAGATGGACCGATCTGTGCCATCATCGGAGGCCGTCTTCGCAGTTGTTGCACCGGAGTCGCAGATCGTGCCACCTTGATCATTGCAGCACACCTGGCGTCCTACCAGGCAAGACACCTTGCCTAACTGTTTATTTTTCTTGCTCAATATCATGCATGCTTTATAATTATTTATTTCTAGCAAATATAAATTGTTATTTCAAAATTTATGTAGTTGTAAATTACTATACTTAGTTTTCGTTATACATTTAGCCTAGAGTTAAGGGACCACCTTTGTTTGTGCCGCATGCATTGGCCGACACCTGTGTGCCACGATATCACGTGTCTTATATAGATTCGGACTTGCATGCCGACCGTATATCGGTGCATATAGGACGAGCGTTAGGACATAACTGCTAATAGATTTGTCTAGAAGACTTAGCGGTTATTAGAAACATCGTGGTGTGGATTCAGCACGTGTAGTGCATGGGGAGGGAGAAGACAGTTATTAGGCGCAGGGGCTTCCACTCTTTTACTTTCCTCTAGATGCCATTAGTGGTTCTCCCGAGTGCTAGTGTGTCGTGCATTTATTTATTTTCCTCTAGATGCCACTAGTACCTCGGTTGAAATACTAATGTGTCGTGCATTTACTTTTCTCTAGCTGCCGTTAGTGACTCACCCAAGAGCTTGTGGCCGTACATTTATTTTCTCTAGATGCCCCTTAGCTTTCACCCGAGTGCTAATGGGTCGTGCATTTACTTTTCTCTAGATGCCACTAGTGCCTTGGTTGAAACGCTAACGTGCCGTATTTCTAGTCTCGGAAAGCCCTTGTGTGGAACGTTGTCTTCAAAATGCATTTTCACATAGAATGGTTAAGGACCTTTATTTGTGTAGTCACATATACTTTTCTGTTAAGCTTTATTTATTCAGTTATTGGCATGATATTATGTGTCTTGTTACGTCCCTCTGAGGACCTGGTTATCTCCCCAGATGTGTGCTCTCGTCTTTCGCAGGTATTCTAGCCATGGACATCTCTATTTCTTCGAGGATGGTTGCAATTGGATCGTCTTCGCTTCGCTCGCCAAACTTATTTTATTTTCCATGTATTTCGTTCCTTGCTTGTTGGTAGTGGATTTGTCTTCGCCCAACATATTGTACAAATATATTTTCATAGATGATTATATGAATTCTTTTTTCCTTTATTTTGTTGATGAGATTAGTCGTTATGGTTTCTTCTGCATATTACAGCTTATGTATTCATACGAGATTTCTATATATTGGAGTATACTTCTTATGTATACAGCTGGCATATCTACGTTCCTAGTCCTACGTATTTTGGGACTGGGGCGTTACACAAATATATCAATCACCAATTCAATAATTTAATTAAAATTCAAAAATTCACCAATTGACCAAAATACCCTCAAGCTAAAATGTGGTAGTGACATATTGTGGGGGTATTTTGGTAAATGGGGGGGCCAAATATTCAAAAAATAATAATTTTTCGGTTCAGCCGGGCCGGTCCGGGCTGGGCTCGGGCGGGGCTGACCGGGCCTACCGTTGTATACGAAAAAAATGAGCCGATCCGGGCCGGGCTCGGGCTCGGTTTAGGGAACCAAGCCCGGACCGCTATGGGGGTGCGCTTGGGCGGGCCAGGCTAGAGGGCGGGCCGGGTCGGGCCGGGCTGACTGGGATCGGGCTTGGGCGGGCTCGAGCCGGTCCGCGATTAAACCGGACCGGGTGATACCCTAATGCCATACCCATCCGTGCCTTCTTTCCTTCATTGTCTCCATTCCCACCCGCCGTATTCTACCACCTCCATTCCCGTCCCGCTACCTTCCCTTCTTCGCCTCTGATCCCCTTTGCAAATCTTCCTCCGCCCATCCCTCATCACCTTCCCCCCCTCGCCCATCACCCTCTATCCCTACCTGAGATCGTATAAATTTTCCTCCCTTTATGATTTCCCATCATACAACTTTATTATGGCGACGTATAAAGCGGTGGTCAAGAAGATGGCCTCTTTATTTAACCTACAAAGTCCAGCGGGTGTCATCTCATTATCGGCAAGGGAGAGTGCGGTACCCCTCCATTAGGCATCAACCATGGCCATCAAACCCTTCTCCATAAGGGTCTTCACGAGATCTACTATGGACTCTATCCTCACTAAACTTTGGAAGGCGAAGGAGCCGGTGCTTGTGTCAGACCTGGATGTAGAAGCAGGGACTTCTTTGCCAGACTTGAATCTCCGAAAGAGGTTTCTCGGATCCTGACTGAAGCCCCATAGGGTATCAACGATGAGTTTCTTATGATTGAGAAGTGCGACACTGGAAAACTCCCTGAAGAATACAACTTCAATATCGCAGACCTATGGGTTCAATTTCACAAAATCCTGCCAAAAGTTCTTGAACCGTGTAGCGATAGCACGTGGCTATAGGTGTTACTTTTGTTTCCTGTTACACATATTTTTAGTATACGTGTGCGGATTTCCGACCTGTATTTCGACTTGTCTAGCATAGCTTGGCTTGGTTTGGTCTTGGTTTAACTTGGTTTGACTTGGTTTAGCTTGGCTTGGTTTATTTTGGTTTTGGTTATAGATGGAGAGGGTTGATATAAATATCAACTCCACACTCTCTCTCTTCATTATTTTCTAACTCCTTCTTCCTCCTCCATTAAACCTGTCCCAAACCCTTAGGCAAGTGCAACTTGCTTCATGGAGGAATTCCATTTTTGTTGTTCCATTGTCTTTCCTACAAGCTTCTAAGACTATTTAGTACTTTAACATTTTTGGTTTTGGAGAATGATTTATTGTAGATCGAATTTTATGTAAATCTTGGTTTTCTTGGGTTTCGATCTCTCAAACTTCATTATTTTCAAGTTTTGATTGTTCCATGTTGTACAGAATTTGATTTTACTCAAGCTAGATCTCTGAAAACCCAGATTTCGATTTGTTTTAAGTGATTTGTGGACTTGGGAAGTTCATGGGTTCATGAACACTCATTCTCAGATTTGGGGAAGAAAAACAGTGCTGGGCGCATAGCTTGTTATGCACCCACAACACTTCTTCCTTGGGCGCATAGCCATCTATATGCGCCCAAGTCTCCCATGTCTCCTCTGCTTGGGCGCATAGCTTTCCTTATGCGCCCACCTTGCCTTGGAAGTTAGTCTCTTGATTTCTTCTAAGTACACCCTGACTCCACCATGTGGACGCATGCATGTAGGCATATGCATGTGGGCGCATAGCTTTTGGCGCATGCCTTCCCAAAATCCTTGACTCTCCATGATGCGACATGCCCTAGGCGCATAGCTATGGGCGCATAGCTTTTGGCGCATGCCTTCCTAGAATCCTTGACTTTCTATGATACGACATGTCCTAGGCACATAAACGTAGGTGCATAGCCGTGGGCGCATGACTTTTGGCGCATGGCCCTAGACACCTAGTCTTGGGCACATGCCTAGTCTTGGGCGCATACCACACCCAGTGTGTGCTATCCTTTGGCATATGCTCTTCTTAGACCATGTTGGCCTTAGGTGCATGCTATCATTGACACCCCATTTGCCCCTTTGAGCTTGATGGGCATACCCCGATGATAGCCTTGTACAATGTTATTATTTATGCGACGTGCGTACGTTGAGCTTGCACACGATCTCAGCATGGCATGTACACTCTCTGATAACTCCTCCAGTGGTCCGTCGTAGTGCACTCTTGGTCAAGTAAATTTTAGCATACAAGTACCCTTTACATGAATACGACATGGCAATATGACCTAACATGATATGATAATATGAGATAGTGACCCGTTGTGGTGCACTCTTGACAACACAACTTGATATAATAATTATTGATAGTGGTCCGTCGTGACACACTCTTGACAAGATAAGTAATCTCGATAAGTAACCTAACAAGATAATCTTGATATGCTTTTGTGACGGTTATCTTGACTTGTTAAGTAACTCTTGTCTTGACACCGTGGGTGATCGTTCTTGAATGTACTCATATAAGCTACCAATCTCGTCTCGCATCATTTCTAGGACTTGTATCCCTGGTTACCACGGTCAGGGATTCATATTGAATCTGACTAGGTTAATAACTAGATTGATCAAGTAGTTCATATAGAGAGATGTTTTCAGTTACATACGGTCCTGTTATCCTGGCCACACCTGATGGACTTGTAGCCTGCCTACGAGTAGGGCACATTTTTAGTCCACTGTCATGTGGGGCACTTCATGAAACAAGTACTATGCACACTGTCATGTGTTGCACTCCAATTTACCTAATAATTCTTGATAACTCTTACATGAACCTCGCCTGGATAACCTGGATAGCTGCAGGGCTTGTGACTGCTGGAACATCTCGTTACATCTTGCTAGTAATTAGACTTGTGATAACCCTAGTTTGTTAAAGTATCAAGTCGTTCTCTCGCTTGGCCGTGAATGTTGGTTGGGTCCTATCTTGTCTAGTCTTGTCTAGATCCAGTACATGGCTATCTCAGGACATGCTTGTTTATGCTTTATTTTATCGATAATTAGTCAGAGACTAAGTTCTGTTTAGGTGAAGGGTTATAACCCAGGTCCTTGTTTGGTTTAAGGGTTGAAACTGGGTTACCGGAATAGTTCCTTAGTTATCTTATCGTTTATCCCCTTATCTCTTAACTCCAAGTTATTCTTGTTATTTTCATGCCTTGTGATCTAATATGCTGGTTTTAGTTCTTAAGTGAAGTCTCCCTTGTGGCACTTGCTCTTTCTGGGGTCTGACCCAGCTGGTTTTGTATGGCCAGAATTCAAAGTAGCTCCCGAGGATCTCCCAGCCTTCCAGCCAGATGGTGAATACTAGGCGCAACCATGGCAATAAGTAGATTTTATTTTGCTCTGCCACTCTATTGTAAATTATTCTTTTGAGGCGTTTAGCCGCCGAGCAAGTGTTAGCTCGTGTTGAATTTACATTCCTGTCTGCCTAAGGGCTTTAACATGATTGACAAATCCTAGGGTTGATCATGTATGACTGAAACTCTTGCTAGTCCTCACATTTTGTATGATTAACTTCATGATCATCTGAATATGTGATGTTTGGGATGCCTTACTTTGTATGTCTGATGATCTACCATCTTGTTATATGTACTTACTTACTTGAGATTGAGACACTAGACTTGTTCTTAACCATAAGAGGCTGATGGCTTGTAGTTAAACCCTCATACATCTAGACAGCCATGACCGTACATAGAGGTGGGTTATACTTCAATGTACGTAGGTGATGACGTATTGGTATATATCATACGGCCTTGACACATGTCTTATCACGTGTTGTGAGTCACATGTAGGATGCGTACTCGCGTAGTCGACCGGCCACCGATACGTATGAGGCGTACGACGGTTAGGAGTAACTGCCAATAGAATCACATGCTAGTGGACTTGGCAGTTACTAGAGGTTCCTATGGGACATGGATATGACCCTACTAGGCATTGGGTAGGGAGGACAGTTCCTTAACGTATGGGCCACGTATGTACTTTCCTATTCCTGATCCTGCTGGCCTCTGACATTCGAGAAATGTTATGCTTTGAGGTCCCTGGTATCCTGGTGGGACCATACCTGAGTTTCCTGTACCTGTAGCCAGAGTGCCCATGCGTTGAAGGTTTGTTCTTAACTGTATTATCACTGTAGAACTGGTAGGCACCCTATTACATGCATTCCTTTCTTTTCTATTATATATCACAGTTTATATGGCATGGTGTTTTCGTGTATCTTGTAGAGTTTTTTTTATTTTTATGAGTGGATTCTTGTAGATTTAAGTTTGTAATATTTTTTGTTTTTCTTGGTTTTGATCTATTAAACCTTGATATTTTCGAAAATCAATTGTCCTATGTTGTAGGAAATTTCGTTCTACCCAATTTTGACCTTTGAAAAGTTAGATTTCGAATTGTTTTGAGGAAGTTATGGACTTTAGAAGTTCATGGGTTCAACCAAGCATTTTCACGTTGGTTGGAGAAGATGAACAATGTGTGCGCGTGCCTTAGCACTGCGCCACTGTAGGCGCATAGTGTTTCCCTTTGTACGCATAGTATTTCCCTTTGGATGTATAGTGTTTCCCTTTAGGCGCATAGTTTTTTTTCCTTTGGGCGCATAGTGCTCCTTTGGGCGCATAGTGCTTCCCTTTGGGCGCATAGTATTTCCTTTGGGCGCATAATTTTTCCCTTTGGGCGCATAGTTCTCCTTTGGGCGCATAGTGATTCCCTTTGGGCGCGTAGTATTTTTTTTGGGCGCATAGTATCCCTGTGGGCGCATAGTCCCTGTGGGCGCATTGCCAATCCTTTATGTGGACACATGGCTTCAGGCACGTAGTATGGATATTTCCATGCTTCTACACCACCTAGGTTGTGCACATCCTGGCCATGGTGCCTCTTGGCCCAGGCGCCCTTCCATGCTGGCGTATGCTGGCTGACGCCACCCTAGCCCATGCCAGCTGTCGCCATCCTGACCCTGTCCCCTTCTGGCCCTAGGTGCCCTTGTGCGCCTAAGCGCCATTCTGACCTTGGCACCCTTCCTGGCCTAGGCGCCTTCTTGGCCATGGTGCCACCTTGGCCCGTGTTGGCTGGCCCTAGAACGAATGACTGTTTGATTGTTTTGCACATTTGAACTATTCAGCTGTTAGTCTTAAAAACACTCGGACACGAAGCTTGTAGACATTTATCTTGGCTTCAGAATTTTCTCAGTTCACCTTATTGGAGTTCGTATGCGGCTGTTAATTTAAATCTTAGTTTTGATCTTCTGGCATGTTTTCTGTACTTGGCCGAATATGATATTTCCTTTAACGAAAATAAATTTTTTTAACATGATTAGATGATTTTGTATAGTTAGAGAATGATTGTACACCCTTGTTACACTTGATACTAGCACATATTTAATATTTTATCTATGCCAAGTAGTTACTTTTATTTATTCCCTCTTCCATGCCATGATACCCCTTTTTGTACAAGTTCTTACTTACATGCTATATTTGTTGCCTCTTCCTTGCTTAGCATGATTGTAGCCCGTCGGGGTGCACTCATGATTTATGTCTTTTCTTTATTTTACATGATAGTGACCCGTTGTGGTGCACTTATGTTACATGTTACTTCTTTGCTTATAATAGATAGTGACCCGTCGTGGTGCACTCTTGAACATGTCTTTCCTTGCTTACATGATAGTGGCCCGTAGAGGCGCACTCTTGACAAGTACTTTTTATATGATAAGTAAACCTAAACATGACATGCTTAATCAAGATGCTGTTGTGATGTCTATTTTTCCTTTGCTAATGTAACTCTTTTGGACACCGTGGTTAAATTCTTTGTGTATGCGTGCACAAGCTACATGTCTCGTCTTGCATCATGTCTAGGATATGGATTCTTGATTACCACGGTCAGGGATTCATACTGAATCTGACTAGGATAACGACTAGATTGGTCAAGTAGCTCATAAAGAGATTTTTCAGTCACATGCAATCCCGTTATATGGGTGCTTTAGTTGGACTTGTGGCCTGCCGACGAGTAGGGTGTATTTTCAGCACGCTGTCATTTGGTGTACCCCCAAGTCACCTAATATAACTCTCTCAACCTGGGGAAGGATAACTCGGATAGTCTGCAGGACTTGTGACTGCTGGAACATCCCATTGTATCTTGTTAGTAATTAGGATTGTGATAACCCTAGTTAGTTAAAGTATCAAGCCGTACTCATTGCTTGGTCGTGATTGATGGATGTAGTCCAGTCCAATTTAGTTTTGTCTAGGCAGTGTTCGTATGTTTATTTCAGTATATTATTGTTTATACTTTACTTTTGTCGATGAATGATCGGAGGCTAAGTTCTGTTCAGGAGAAGGATTATAACCCCGGTCCTTGTTTGGTTAACGGGTTGTAACTTGGCTTCCGGAATAGCTCCCAAGTCATCTTATCATTTGTCGTCCGATTCAGTACTCTATAGATTCCCTTCCCGAAAATTTTGAAATATTTTTATTATTACTTATTTTATTTGAATGGTGATTTTTAGATTTTTATAAATAATTAATTAGTTAATTATTACGGTAGATGGTTTTAGTCATAGTTGAGATTTGGAGTACAAGGTGACTAGGAATTATGGCACGGATAGTGCAGTGGCATACTGTGACTAGTGTTTTAGCCATAGTAAGGGAGACATGTCCATGAGTATGTCCTAATTAGGAAAACCAGCCCAAGTTGTGACATGACCATTATAAATAGTTTAATTATTCATTATTAATATTATTTGATATTTAAGTGACCCGGTTGTACCAAACTGGTCCGAACTTGACCCGAACCAAACCCGGGCCCATGTAATGTTGTAGAGTGACCAAAGACGTTCACGACAATAGATGTGTTGTATGAATGTGCGTACTTCGTAATTTATGTAGTGATCTAGTAAATGTTTTTATATGTATAATAATTGCCATATAAAAATATCAATAATGTTTTATTTGATAATTATAGTGAATATTTTCTTAAACATGTATTTTGGGATTTTGGGATTTATGTAGGCTATATAGGTATATACATGTGCATATATATGATTATATTCCAGATATAAAATTTAGGCTTTATATAAATATATATATATGTATAACAATCTAATTTCATATATAGCCTAGTGTATAAACTAAGATTCCAATATTGTAATTAAGGATTATATTGTAATATTTAATTGTTATATTGTGATTTACAATTTATACGCATATATCATCATATATGTGTGTGTGTATATATATATATATATATATATATATATATATATATATATATATATATATATATATATATATATATATATATATATATATATAAAATATATATATATATATATATATAATATATATATATATATATATATATATAATTTTTTATTTTTTTTAGAAGAACCCCCCCCCCCCCCCCCCCATTTATTAAAAACGGCTCAAAGACCGCAACCAAGACCGTATACAAGGCGCAAAATACCGAAGCCTATACAAGTATACCACAAAAGGGTAGAGAGAGAAAGCAAAATAAGCAACCGAGGCTACAGGGGTAGCACTGACCAAAATACGGAGGAGTTGTGGAGCACAGGGCGCTCCGCTTACGACATTGTCGGGCAATTTCCCGAAAGAGTTGGTTCGCCGAGTATGGGTTACCTTCGTATCTCGCTTTGTTGCGATTCTTCCAGATTACCCAAGTAGCTGCCGCTGCGACGATCTGGTGGCCGTGGGAAGCGGATCCCCAGGTGGCCAGAAGATCGTGGAAGCGACCGCCGCCCTGTTCCATGTTGAAAAGTTGGTGAAGGGTGGTCCAAGTCCTGTCCGGCAGTGCCCCCTGACGGAAAATATGATCGATGGACTCCGTCTGGCGATCGGAACAGCAGGAGCAAGCTGATGCTAAGCTAATCCCGATGGTGTTGAGGATGTCATCAGTGGGAAGCTTCCTCTTAATGGCTCTCCACAAAAGGAAGGACCACTTCTTGGGGATGCAGGAGTGCCAGTAGTGGGCCATAGGGAGGTGAGGCTGACTGGCGCCTCGGATAGCGATTCTCGCTGATTTCACAGAAAAAGTCCCCGAAGCCTCGAGGGTCCATCTTAACACATCAGCCTCTCCGTTGATGCGAAGCCCTCGCTCTCGGATGCTATTAGCCGCGTCGTCACCGGACCACACGCGAATCTGCTCCCAGTTCCAGACGCCGGTGGAGGGGTTCCACAGGTCTCTGATCCTACAATCTCTCGAGGCTTCAGTAAGACACGGGATCATGTTGTCTCCAACCCATCGCTCAAGGAATGGTTTCGAATTGCCTGTTCCCAGTTGGAGTCTCATCGCTGGCTCGGCCAGGTGACGTCCACTCAGGATGCGATGCCATGCTGCCGACGATCTGCAGTTGGAGCTGGCCATCGACGGGTGGATGTGTTTGAAGTATCTAGCTTTTAGAAACCTGCTCCATAAGTTGTTGCTCGTACGAAGGTTCCACCAAAGTTTCATCGAGAAAGCTTTAACAATGTGGTTGAGTCTGGGGAAACCCAGGCCCCCTACGTCGGTAAGTTGAGCCATGGATTCCCAGCTAGCCCAGTGGTGCTTGTCATGGCCATTGCTGTGCCCCCAAAAGAAATTACAAAAGATCTGTTCGATCGAAGAGAGAACCTTGATAGGCGGCGAGCACGCTGCGAGAGTGTGGATGGGGATGGAGTAAAGAACATGGTTGATGACGATCATCTTGCCACCTGGGGATAAGGTGGCGTTATGCCACCCTTCCAATTTCTTCCTGATTCTAGTAGTCAAGTCTTCGAAGATGCTGGCTTTATACTTCCCGTACACCAATGGGCACCCGAGGTAGGTGAACGGGGGCTTGGCGACCTTAAAGGAGGTTAAGGTTGCGAGTTTGTTGGCGTGCTCTCTGTTGGTGTTGTGGTGGGCGTATATAACGCTCTTGGTATGATTGATCTTCTGGCCAGAGCATCTGGAGTATCTCATTAGGGTGTTGTGAACAACCTCCACCGCTCCAACATCCCCGGATGAGAAGATGAGTAAGTCATCAGCGAAGGCCAAGTGGGTGATGATTGGGCATCCACTGGCCGTGTGATAGTGCTGGAAGTTAGGGGTGTTGACCAAATTATTTAGGTTCCTGCTCAGAGCGTCATCAGTAATGATAAAAACAGTGGAGGATAGGGGGTCGCCCTGTCTCACCCCACGCTGGAATTTAAAAAATCCCTCTGCGTGGCCATTGATAACCGTAGAGAACCACGAGTTGCTAATGGATCTCCAGACGATATTGGTCCAAGTTTTCGAGAATCCGAAAGCTCTGAATACCCAGATCATGAATTGCCAATCCAGTCTGTCATACTCTTTCTCCATGTTGATTTTAACGGCGATGTTGCCGCCCCTCACCGGGAACTTCATACAGGTGATTAACTCCTGAGCCAGCATTATATTGTCCTGGATATTCCTTCCGCGGACGAACCCGCTTTGCTCCTCCGAGATGATCTTTGGAAGAAGACCTGCCATTCTGGTGGCAATGACCTTGGATATGATCTTGTTGGTGAAGTTACAAAGACTAATGGGCCGGAAGTCACGAAATGTTTCTGGGTTGTCTTTTTTAGGGATGAGGATCAGGTTGGCACTCGAGATGGCCTTAGGATAAGTGGCTCCTTCGAAGAAGGCGATAGCCGCTTCGGTGATGTCTTGCTTGATGATCTCCCAGCTAGTGCGAAAGAAACCACCCGAGAACCCGTCCGGTCCAGGCGCACTATGCTCGTTCAGGGCCCATACAGCGTCTTTAACTTCCTGAGATGAGGGAGGGTGGATCAACTGGGCGTTGTCAGTGTCACTGATGAGGCGGGAGATTTGGTCAAGGAATAATCTATCTTTATGGACAGTTTCTTTGGAGTAAAGTTTGGAATAGAATTCCGTAGCTGCTTCTTGGATGCTCTTTTGGTCGGTAATGATGTTCCCATTATCATCGGTGGTCCTGTGAATCGAGAGCTTCTGTCTGCGCCCATTAACGCAGGCATGAAAGTACTGCGAGTTTTTGTCCCCCTCACTGTCCTATTTCAATCTGGCTTTCTGCTTCCAGAAGTCGGTCTCCACTTTGATCCTAAATTTAAGCATAGCCTTGGTAAGGTTGAGAGCTCTTCTAGCCGCAGGCAAACGGTCAGTGACGACAAGGGCCTCGGCGCGGGTAACGTCGTCCTCGACGACACGAACGGCTTAAAAGATGTCCCCGTAGGCGAGCTTGCTCCACGTGGACAGGGCTTTCCTGGTGGCTTTAAGCTTGTTGCTCACCCGGGCAAGGGGGTTGGGGGAGTCCACACTGTTCCAAGCCTCCGCGACGATACCCAGAAACTGGGGGTACCCTGTCCAGAAGTCGAGGAATTGGAATTTCTTTCTAGGAGTAAAAGAGTTGTTTTTGATCTCGACCAACAGGGGGTTGTGGTCGGATTCTGTGGAGTTGAGGTGGGATAGAATAGCGTTGATCCCCATATCGTGCCAGATGGCATTAGTGAGGGCTCTGTCGAGCCTGGAGTATTGGCGACTGTCGCCTTCTTGCATGTTGCACCAGGTGAATGCGTTGCCAGTGAACTGGATAGGGGTTAAGTGGGCATTGAAGATGAAGTTGTTGAAGTCGAGCATGGCCTGGACGGGGGGGGCGGCCTCCGGATTTCTCTGTGCTGCATGTGATCGCATTAAAGTCCCCAATGCAAAGCCAGGGGGGATTAGAATGAAGGTAATGAATGTCGAGGAGATCGTTCCAGAGTTATACTCTCTCCGTAACGTCGCAGCTGCCATGGACTGCAGAGAGGATGGCGCGCTCGGGGAGTTTAGGGTGGTGGAACTAGCATGAGAGGGCCTGCCGGGAGTCCTGGATGACTCCGAAGTTGACGTTCTTCGTGCCGAGCATCCAAATGTCGTGGCTACCGACTAAGGCCGCGGGAAGACCTAGCTGCAGTTGAATGGACTTAACTCTTTTGGAGGGGATCTTGGGTTCGATAATGACGAGAATGTCGATTTTGTGGATTTTCAGCCGATTGGTTATTCTCCTTATCGTCGGTTTGTTCGCCAGACCACGAACGTTCCAGGATAGGATGTTAATCACTAAGGAAGTTGTTGGGGGGGTTTTTGTTCCGCTTGGAGGCGGATCTGGTTTGGATAGTTCCGATTTCTGTTGGTCCTTGGTTGGCTTTGGCCTTTCTCGAGGTTGAAGGGCCTGCCTCAGTAGGGGGGAGGTTTGATTGTGTGATTGCTCCTTCGTGGCTGTTTGCTGGTTGATCGATTCTCCAGCTGAATCAACGATGGAATGTTCTGGAGGAATTATAATGGAA
>JANAVB010043418.1:16022453-16162453 GCA_029216955.1 Iris pallida | reverse complement strand
TTATATATATATATATATATATATATAATTTTCATATAAAAATATCAATAATATTTTATTTAATAATTATAGTGAATATTTCCTTAAACATGTATTTTGGGATTTTGGGATTTATGTAGGCTATATAGGTATATACATGTGCATATATATGATTATATTCCTGATATGAAATTTAGGCTTTATATAAATATATATATGTATAACAATCTAATTTCATATATAGCCTAGTGTATAAACTAAGATTCCAATATTGTAATTAAGGATTATACTATAATATTTAATTGTTATATTGTGATTTACAATTTATACGCATATATCATATATATATATATATATATATATATATATATATATATATATATATATATATATATATATATATATATATATATATATATATATATAACATATAATAAATAAAGAAAAGAAAACAAGAAAACAAAGAAGCAGGGAAGCCCAGCCTGAGCCCCCACTGCAACCCGACCCTTTGTATATGTATATATCGACGGAAAAAATAAAGGAACAAAACCAAATCCTAACCCCGATCCTAGCCAACACCAGCGCCAACCCCAGCCACCCTGGGTGGCCACCCATGATCGCGCACCACCGCACGAGTCGTCGGACGGCGACTTAACCCGCGTGCGCACGGCGACGGAACGGAAACCGAACGGCAGCAGCGACAGCTGCAAGCGCAACTTCAGGTAAGGATTTCGTCCTCCTCATTCCACGAAATTCAATTCTGTAAAATAGTGTAGAGAGCCTATATGACCATCTAGAAGCGCTAAATTTTATGTTCCGATATAGAGAACCCACTTGTCCATAAAATCGACACGAAGTCGATAAAATAACTGATCAAAAACAGACCATGTATGACAGTCCCAACCCATAATTGGAAGGAAGATTGTGAACAAACCATTAAGTGATTTCGAAAACCAATCAAAAACACTTGCAGTCAACCTATAGGGATCTGCAACCCAATTTACGAAAGTTGATTTCATCGACTACATGCCGAGAAATCGGATTCCAAAGATTGGCGAAAAAACTGTTTTAAAATATTAAAAACCTAGAAAATTTCTTCGATACGACGTGCGTCCCACCAATTCGGGCGACTTGATCGCGAACCGAAAGCATCGAAAGGTGCGTATCGGCTTCGTGGACGTGTGGACTTTGACGAAATTTAAATTGGTTGCGTGTGTGCGACGAATTCGATGCATATCCGTCAAAATTCACCGTATCGACCCTTTTACAAAAACCCCAATTACTTTGTACACGTTCGTCAGATCAAGAGAAAACTTGCACCAATAGGACCGGATCGTTTTTCTGGTCCTGTATGCCAAGTTTAGTCCGATTCTGAGACAGTTGATCGAATCGCCGTTTTGTGGGCCCGACGATCTGATTCAACGGACGATTTCGTGTACGGCCCACCGAAATCTAAAATTGGACATACCGTTGGATTCGTATCATCAAAACAAATCTGTAGACATTTAGCTTGACAACTTTAGAGACCATTAACTCTGACACACTTTTCGGTGCAAAGCGGGTCCTACGGCGGATACCGTTTTGACCCAAAATTACTGTTTTGTTTCTGTATCCAAAATTGGACTTAAGGACAGGTAATTCTAGCTAATTTGACTATTCTGAAAACGTTGGTAACATCTATTATAACTTCTGGAGCCAGTTGTGAGACTTGGACTTTCTGACTTGTTAATTGGCGATATATTGTTGGTTCTCCGTGCAACCCTCAGGCAAGTATACCTTGTCGAACATATACAATATATACATTATTTTTCTCTTTTCTCTATTGTATTCCTTTTTATATTGTCACATGATTTCCATATTATGATTGGTTTGTCCTTGATTGTTTTACTTGTTTTAGATTACTTGTACGTATAGGATATTCGACATTGCTTGATTATTGGTCTTTTTATGTTACCTTGTCTCGTGATTGAGTTATCAGTTTCTATATCTTGTTCTTGACTTCACCATTCTTGACTGGGAGTATCTTGCATTGTACTACAGTTGATACATACTATGGATTGGGAGTATCTTGCATTGTACTACGAACAATAGCATATATTGATTGATTGGTTGACTTGACTTGCGACACTATAAATTAGAAGTATCTTATATTGTACGATGATTTATTGGAGTCTACTTGACCTTGTATCCTTTAGGAGAGGAGATCGATACTAGAATTGGCTAATCTCGACTGAGAGTATCCTGCTTTGTACGTCAATTGAAATACTATAGATTGGGAGTATCTTGCATTGTACTACAAGCTATAGGAGTTCTGATTGATAGTTAGACAAGTCTAGTATTAGATTTACACACGACTCGTCGTCCTTAGATATTCTTCTTGCAGTGTTCTTATTCTCCATATATGTTATTTACTGTCATATTAGTATGCATATTTTATGTATCTTGCCAGTCCTCTGAGGACCTGATGATCTCTTCAGGTAGCTGATTGCACGGAGTTAGTTAGCTGACTTCATCTGCATGATTCAGTTATTTTGTTAATGTTATTGATTTATTATATTTCTCATGTTTTTATGATATATCATGCTTATCAGCTTAGCTTTAGAGACTCATATTATTCTTGGAGTATAATCGGACATATATGCTAGTGGGCTGCAGACCACGACCCATACTTATTCATTCTTGTCTTATATATTCTTGTGGATTGAGATACACTGTAGATTACCCTACTAGACATGATACCATGCTCGTAACAGCTTATATGTATCTAAGTCGGGCTGGAGTCCGCTTGATACGTAGCTGGCTTGCTCACGCACTTATATCCCAAAAAATGGGTACGGGTCGTGACAACTCACATGTTCTATATGATCTTATGCTAAACATTGATTAGAGATTAAGTTCTGTTCAGAAGAAGGGTTACAACCATGGTCCTTGTTTGGTTTACGGATTGTAACTTGGCTTCTGGAATAGTTCCCAAGTCATCTTATCGTTGCCGTTCTATATAGTTCTTACAGGCTCTCATGCCCTAGTTACATCTCATGCTCACAAGTCCAGTTATCCCATAAGTCCTACATGATCCCTATGCTGGGTCACCATGTTCTCACGACCCGGCTACCTTACATGCTTACATGATCCGGCTACTTAACATGTTTACATGTCCAGTTTATCTTACATGTTCACATGCTTCTGTCTACTTTACACGTACACAGTCTACTTTATGTCACACATGAATTACTTTGTGCTCCAGGTTGCTTTGTTTATTGTCTTTTCCATTCTCGAGATGAGTGCATTGGTAGTGCACGAGTCTCGATTTGTATTTACTTATTGCTTTTTCTAACCATTGCTATGTTAGCTATTGCTGGTTTTAGTCCATAGTTTGGCTTTCTTTGTGGTACTTGCTATTTGGGGTCTGACCCCACTGGTTTTGTTTGGCCAGATTTGATAGAGGAGCACAAGGGATCTTCCGCACCATCTACTTGATGGTGACCATCCGAAGCACCAGAGTACCTGAGTGGATTTCTTATCATTCTTCCACTTGATATGTATATTATTCTTTTGTGGCGTTTAGCCTCCAAACACGTGTTTTCGGATCTTGACATTTAGCCTACGGGTCAAAACATGATGTACGTATTCTAGACTATAACTAGAGCTTATCATGTATGACTATTACTCTTGCTAGTTCTCTATTTTGGTATGACTAGCTTCATGATCATCTATGTATAAATGATTTGGGATGCTTTACTATTGTATGTCTGATGATCATACTTCTTGTACTTTGTATAATTGCCTGTGATTGAGATACCTAGGATTGCTTGACCTAGGATCGACTGTTGGCTTGTAGAAGTAACCCCCATGTCTTGACAGCTTATACGTGATTTCAGAGTACTGGCGTACTTTGGTATCACCTAGTTGGCCTTGTCCGTCTCCACCTGCCAGTATTCTGGTTCTGGGGCATGACAGAGATCATCTTCGAGTTGTACAAGATCGTCACCGCCATTGGGCCGATTCTTATCGGCGTCCTCTTGAGTTTTCTATCAGCGACCACGTATTCCTTAGGATCTCGCCTACCCATGGCATCTTTCAATTCGGCGTACGGGGAAAGCTTATTCCTAGGTATATAGGGCCATTTGATATTCTCAAGCGAGTAGGTGATGTGTCATATCGTTTCGCTCTTCTGTCGTCGTTATGTGAGGTACATGACATATTCCATGTATCCCAATTACGACGGTACATTCTGAATCCGAGCCATATCCTTGATCATTCAGAATTGATTGTTGGTACCAACCTTTCATATGAGGAAAGGCCCGTATCCATATTGGACCGAAGGGAGAAGATACTCAAGAACAAGAGTATTAGTTTAGTCCGTGTTGCTTGGGGGTTATCACTCTTTGATGAGTCAACTTGGGAACGTGAGGATGATATCCGATCGTGATATCCACACCTGTTTGACTCATGAGGTATAATGTCTTCCTTATGCCCTATGCTTTTAACTCCTTGCTTGCATGAATGATTGCTTGATTAACTGCTAGTCGTAGATTGCCTGTGGTTAGTGTAGCTTGCCCCGACAGCTCTAGTCTCTTGATTAAATTTCGAGGAAGGAATTATTTTAAGGTGGGTAGAGTTGTCACTCTCATTTTTTGTTATATATATTTTTAGTACATGTGTATGAAATTTTGACTTGTGTCAGGTGACCCGTATTTTGACTTGTCTTGCTTAGCCTAGTCTTGGTTTAATCTTGCCTTGGTTTAATTCGGTTTGGTTCAACTTGGCTTGGCTTGGCTTGACTTGGTTTGTTGTGGTTTGAGATGAGAAGGGTTTGTATAAAAACCAACTCCTCTCTCTCTCTCTCTCTCTCTCTCTCTCTCTCTCTCTCTCTCTCTCTCTCTCTCTCTCTCTCCCCTCCATTATTTCTCATTACTTTTTTAACTTCTTCATTTACTCCTCCCACCTACCAAGCCCTAGGAAAGTGCAACTTGCTTCATGATAGATCTCAAATTTTATTGTTCCATTGTCTTCCTTGTTTGATTCTAAGCCTCTTTAAAACTTAGAGATTTTGGTTTTGATGATTACATTTTTGTAGATCTAAGTTTATAGTTTCTTCGATTTTTCTTGGTTTTGACCTCTTAAACTTTATTATTTTCAAAAACTAATAGCTCTATGTTGTAGGGAATTCAATTCTACCCAATTTTAGACTTATAGAAAATTATTTCTTTTTCTATTATGTAATTACAATTAATGATTAGGGAGTATGTATATAGCTAAGCTAATAAAAATGAAATCTTGAGATAAAGTAAATTGCTGATGTCTTGCACAAACTTAACCAATTGTACTATTAACAGGAGATCATCTAGACCTACTACCCACTCTTGATCACCCTGAGCAAGGCAAGTATACTCCTCGAATTTGCTCATTTACTTTGTACTTTGTGCATCTATTTCATGCTTGTACCTTTCTGTTGGACACGATATTACACGGTCGTGTCTTGTGTCTTATTCCATGAGTTTGCTTGTGTCTGGGAGGGAAATTAGGTGTGTGATCAAACCCAAGTTACAAACTCATGTTAATAGCTTAGGCCTCGCACAATACACGCGGGCCCTAAGCCGTACCTTCATGCTTGTGCCATGTTCCATCTTCTACCCAAGCCGATCACACACTCTGGATGTATTTCATATATTACACATGTCAGGTTCCTTGTATATTTTATGCTCAGGTACCAGGTTACATTTCAGGTTCATTTCATACAGTCTTGTGTTTCATTTCAACATGCTTGTTCTAGTTTCTGGTTTTGAGATTCATTGCATGTTCATATTTCTTCATGTTGTTTTGTTTATTTCCTTGGATATACTTAGCTCCGCTCCTGACTGGATATGTTGTAGGTGTACTTGCATGATATTGTTCTACCTTGTTGTTTCTGTCCTCCGCTCTCCAGTATTCTGGTTCTGGGACGTGACACTGTTTAAGTGGTGGCCCATGCAGGTCTTGTGAATCAAGATGTGTGAGAGTTTTACCAGATAGATGTCTCAATCAGCACTCGCCCTTGATCTCTACTCGTGTCTTCTAATCTTTCTGAAATCTTGACCAGATCACATGCTTATATCCTCGAATCTATCTTTGTCCTTCCTTATTGTCCCCCATGTCATTGTTTTTCAGTGGCATTGTTCCTGGTCCTACCGATCAGCCGAGAGAAGAACCCCCAGTGAACCAGCAGCAACTTGGGGACCAAGCCCAGCACTCAGGAGCCGCATCCCAAGTCATGCTTTCCGAAGATCATGTGCCTCCAGTTCAGCCAGTCCAACCTGCAGAGCCTGACATAGAGTCCGGTTAGGGCTTATCCGAGAATTACTTGTATCACAAGATCATCGGGGAGATGTCCTACACCAGACAGTACAAGATGCCATGGGCAGTGTTGGTTACCAAGGGAATAATACGGCCAATAACTTCATGCGCTTGAACCCTCCTTTCTTTGACGGTAGTGAAGATGCTATCGCTGCTAATGCGTGGCTCCAGGACATCGAGATTATCCTAGAGACAGCCCGAATTCCTGAGAATAAAAAGGTGGCGTTGTACGTGTCACGACCCGCACCCACTGTGAGGGTACGAGAACGTAACGACGCCCAGCCTACGCCGCAGTGTCGGCGGTAGAACGCTGTCCTAGGTCAATCATCTAACAATATAAAGGTACCTGTACAGTATAAACACTCCGAATGGAGGTGACATAACAATATACAGTCTCAATCACATCTAAGGCAGAATGATGAAAATAAAGATAGATAGATACTGGAATAAAGATCCACATGATACAATCAGAGAGAAAGAGTCTAAGTGTCTACTGACATAACAATCAGAACATCTAGCTCAATACAAGACTCTAGTACTGAAAAGAAAGAATATATACAATCTAGATCTCAAATGACAGAAAATAGAAAACCTAGACTAGGGAGCCTCAGTCTCTAAACTAGTGGATCAGGCTGGAGATCTGGGTCACACATGTCATCTACAGCTGTCCCATAGTAGGTGTCTATGCAGGCCTCCTCCTCTTCCTCTGTAAAATTTTCAACAGGTCCAGTCAGGACGGAAGCGAGCACAAAACATCTCACGCAGTTCATATCGAGTTAGGAAATATAAAGCATGCAATAGAGTAAAGTACATGAAACGCTGAAAGAAGAAGATATATGAAAAACAGTAGAGATTTGATAACAGGAAATATCTAAATATGATAAGTAAGAACTGTAAGGAACATGTGATTTTAAAGTACAATCTGGTTATGTAAACGGGCTAGGAAAATGCAATGGTAACTCCATTGTACGTGGGTGTACAATAGACATATACAATAGTTATACAATGTTGTACAATAGGATTTGAGTACATAACCAATTCTACTCCCCCTCCCCAATCAATACACAAGGATCTTCTCCAGTTACGTTATCTTATACAATAGTGTACAATGTTATACAATGGATGTACAATGTTATACAATAGTGTACAATGGTCTATCCCTGGGGCTCATGTGATAATGAGAGTACAATATGCACAATGAGTATACAAGGATATGGGTATTCAATAAATACAATATGGAAGTAAAACGCACGTCACAATATGTATTTAGTGAATACAAGGAGATAACATCTCAAAAGGAGATCCATATAGTACCAATCCGTGATAACAGTCGTGTCAGCATCAAGTACAGTAATCTAGAGCAAGAATGTAAATCCATACAAGTATGAAACGGTCAGAGAATGTACTCGCTTGATAGCCTGAGTGTCTGAAGAGAATATACTGTCCGAGGAGTGGTGTCTGTCTCCTATAGAACAGTACAAGTCACAACAAGTCTAAAATGATAAAATAAAGCTCTACTATGCATTCTACATGAAACTAGGTCAATCTAGGCCAAGGTCAACTCTTGGTCAACTTGACTGGTCAAACTAGGTCAATTAGGTCAAGTCCTAGCCCAACAAGTCTACTAAGTCTCACTAGGCCTAACCAAGCCTAGTCTAGCAATCACACACCAATCACAAGGCTATACAAGCCTAGACAACCATCACACATTTACCTTTAGGCTATGCCACTACACTATCTACATCATACCTCATTACTAGTCACACTAGGCTATATATATATATTACACTCACATATACATGTATATAGGGAAGTTATTAAGAACTAGATTACAATTCCATATCACACTACATATTACCTAGGTTGCATATATATAGATATATACATATATTCATATATATACATAGGGGGAATAGGTAATCCAACAAATGGGTGTGTGTGCATGTGTCCAAGTGTATGTGTCAAAGAGTGAGGGGAGACATCAACCAGTGTGTGTGTTAACATGTAGTTGTGTCAAGGGAGTGTGTGGGGATAGGGGGCTGTCCTATAGGCTAATATGGCCTGAACATGGACTGGTATATATACAGGGACTGATTTGTGTGTCAAGAGGGCTGTTTGGGACTGTCATCTAGGCTTGTGTGAGTGTATGAAAAGTGTGCATAGGAGGGTGTACCTGTGACAGTGTGTGATGAGGCATAATGCAGGAATTCAAAGTGTTTTCAGGCAGTAAAATCAGTGAAAGAAAAGGGAAGCATGTATGTGTATACTTGTGTTCACAGGGAGACAAATTCAGGAAATAACTCAGTGAAGAAAAAACAGTGGGTGAATACACTAAGTGAAGGAAAACAGTGAATGAGGAAAGGCAAATTCAATGTTTCATGTATACATGCCCATTCACAGGTTATATAAAACTGGACCATCTCAGTTTTTACATTAAAGTTAACACACCATATAGAAAACGAAATCACATATAATATATCAGTGAAGAAGAGGACAGTGGGTGTGTGTGTATGATAGTGAGACACGAATACAAGAGTGTGTGAAGAGTGTGAGAGAGTTTAGACAAAAACAGTGAGTAATTTGAATGGTAAACAGGGAAGGGAATGAAGGAAATCAGTCCACAGTATTCACAGTCAAACAATAGGAAGGAAACAATCAATATCACCCAACAATTTAGTCCATATCAATATTTCTAGATTTATACATTGAAAAAAAACACTTAAATCAGTCCAGTCAACCATACTCAGGTTTACACATTGAAGAAACATTAAATTAGTTTAAATATGAAGAAACCCATTTATCAGCAAACCAATTCGAATGTAACTTGAACAATTCTCAGTTTAAAGAATCAAGCCATTCAATACAGTGAAATGAAAAGAAATGAACTCAGACTAAAACATTGAAATCATTTAACAGTTCATCCAAAAACTCAGTTTAACACAGCCTGTTGAACTCAATGCACAACCAATTAACCCAAAAATCAATACATAGTTAGTAAACCTATAGGGAAACACATGTAGGGACTCAAAACCAAAATTTAGCAGTATTAATCATGCCAAAACAACTGTCCAAATTCGATTTCAGAAACTGGAAATTTTCAGGAAGAAAACACATGTATCAGTAATTTGGGTAATTGATAAACCACTATTGAAAACTCAATAAAAAGAAATTTAAAAGGTTGATAAATTATAAACACAAGGTGTACATGTCGTGTGAAGTGTTTGTGTCCACAAAAGTAGACACAAACGTGTCCAACAAATTAAAAATACAAAACAGTGCAAAAATCTGTGCAACACAGAACAATCATCGTGCACGTGTTCCTCGAGTTCGTGTGCACGACACGACACGACACAACCCTCGTGGTTGTGTCCCAGTGTCGACCTAGACTAGGGCTAGGACTAGGGTTGCCTGAATCGTGTCCTCGACGTGTCCAGAGGAGATACGAACAGCGTATCAGTGGCTAAATGTACACTGTGTGCAGAACAGTGTATAACCAATGCACTGGGGATTTCTCCCTCGACACGCCACGTGGTCATCTGAAACTTGACACGTGGCATGTCAGTCAGTGCCCCGTGGTGTGTGTCGAGTTTCGTGTCCTCTAACCACGTGTCGTGTCCGGAACAAGCCCCGCACAGCAGGGCATGCAGCCCCGAGCGCGCGCGAGCGTGTCCCCGTGTCCAAAACGACTCGACACAACACAAACACCACCTCAGTCAACCAGAAACCAATAAGCAATATCAAAACCTAAATTCCTATTCAAAAAGAATTCGAAAATAACACAAAAACTTTCTTTGTGGCATTTCCTCAAACACAAACAAAGGGACTCTGATACGTGTCCTAATAGGACACGAAATGGACCCAAATTTTAGGGTTTCCTATTCCTACAGTTAGGTTAGGCCTAGGGTTCCCTAGAAATGCAATAAAACTAGAATTTCATGGTGAGATTAGGAAGTTACCTATTGTTGAACTTTCCAATAAAAACCCATATTCAAAGCTCTTCTCCTTGATGTCCCAATCCACCAATATCACCACAAACTGAAATAAAACTCCAACAACAGCAAGTATACCAGTGTTAGAACCCATTGCAACTGATTTGGGGATTTTAGGACCTAAAATGAATTTATGGTGAATTAATGAAGACAAGGACTCACCTCCTTCTAAACTTGAGCTTTCCTAAAAGAGGCAACCCTAAACTAAGAGAGTATTTATAGGGTGGTGTTCCCAAGGAGGATATGGTGGCTGGCCACTAAGGCTTAGGGTTAGGGTTTTGAAACTTGTCTTGGGCTTTGGGCCTAGTCATTAAACAAATGACTTAAGGGTCACAAGTCATGGCTTGTGGTTAAATCTCTCCATTCAAAACTCAATATTCTCAAATGTTTGCACTAACTAGAGTATGGTTGACCTAACTTAACCTAGGATCTCATATCTAGTCAAGTCCAACCTAACTAGGGTTAGGTCACAAGTCAAAGCTAGTCAAAGTCAACCTAGTCAACCTTCAATCAAACAATTCCAAAATAAATTCTAAAAATTCCTAAAAATTCCAATAAATTCTAAAATAATCAAAATATCCTCTAGGCTAAAATATACTAATCAAATATCCTAATCACAATGACTAGGCTCTAGGTCAACAGTCTAAGGCTACACTAGTCAAAGCACCAAAATCACAAGTCATGATTTAAATGGTTTAAAAATGATTAAAAAATTACCAAAAATCATATTATTAAATAAATATCATAATTAAATAAATTAAAATACAAAATTTCAAAATTACCCTCATTTTAGAAAACTGGGTGTTACAAGTCTACCCACCTTAGAAGAATTTCGTCCTCGAAATTAAAATGGTAGTACTTGGTCTCAATCATATTATTAATTAAATATCATAATTAAATACCCTACAGTTATTGGACAGCCCGCACCTGGTGGGCAATGCTAGCAGTTGGTTTGGCGACGCCTGTCTTATGGGCGGTATTCAACGACAAGTTCCAGACCAAGTACTTCGATGCAGTAGCTCGCTATGATATACAGATGAGATTCACTAATCTTAAGCAGATGAGCAGGATAGTTGACGATTATGTGGCCAAATTTTCAAGACTGAGTCGGTTTGCTCCTACCTTGGTGGCGACTGAATTGAACTGAGCCTAGCGGTTCCAGCAGGGACTCCACCTAGAGATTATTCTAGCGGTGGAGCAGTTCGAACATCAGACTTTTGATGTTGTCTTGAGGGTAGCTAGTAAACATGAGTATACCTCGCAGAGGATCATGGACCGAACCGGAAGCAGGAAGAGGTCCCATGGGCAGATGAGTCTATCCTCAGCACCAGCCCCGCAGCTAGGGATTTGTCAATTAGAGTTCCTCGAAGGGCGAATTCAGTTTCGTCGGTTAAGCACTCGACACCGACGTACCCTCAGCGACAAAAGCAGAAGCAGTCTTCCGTAATGGGCTGCACTCATTGTGGGAAGCCAGGACACGTAGTTTCGAACTGTCATAGAGCACAGGGATTGTGCTTGGCTTGTGGGGGCACTGGACTACATGATAGGGTTATGCCCAAATAGAGCCAGTTCATCATCATCAAACCTAACCAGTCCATCGGTTAGGGCACCAGCACCAGTACAGCAACAGTACCAACCTCAGAGGCCATTATCGTCTCAGGCACAAGCTCAGATGCAGAACCGATAGAGAGGTTTCCAGCAGAGGGACCAGCACCGAGAGGGCAAGGTCAGGCTATGGTTCTAACCGTGGAGGAAGAGTTAGCTTCAGGTAAGGTAGTAGCAGGTACCATTCTCGTCAACTCTTTTCCAGCATCAGTATTATTTGATTTGGGTGCATCGCATTCTTTTATGTCTGTACGATTCGCAACACGGATAGGACTGGAGCCCGAGCCATTATCAGTAAGGCTCAATTTACTTACTGGTAACAGTCTTGTAGGAGTAGATAGAGTCTATTTCTTGTGTCGAATCGTAGTTAACGGTAGAGAGTTTTTCGCTAGGTTGATAGAATTTCTGATGGCTGACTATGATGTGGTCCTAGCAATGGATTGGTTGAAGGATCAATACGCAAGAATAGGCTGCCATATTGGCAGGATTATTTTTGGTATCCCCGGCGAACCAAGTTTTCTTTTCCAGAGGCGGAGTAGAACCTTCTCCACCAGTCTTGCGGATGGCAGTGGCAGTAGCAGTTCAGTTTTCTAGCATGCCCCCATAGAGAGATATAGAGTTCACCATTGATTTGCTTCCAGGGACGGCACCAGTGTCAGGAAGAGTCTATAGGATGGTACCTTCAGAGTTAGAGATCTTGTACAAGATGATTGAAGAACTCAGAACCAAGGGATTCATTTATGTTAGTGGATCACCTTGGGGAGCCCCGATACTTCTTGTAAAAAAGAAGGATGGTACGTCAAGATTATGTGTTGATTATCGTACCTTGAACTCTGTGACAAACAAGAATAGATATCTCCTACCAAGGATAGATGATTTATTTGATCAACTCAGAAGAGCGACAGTATTTTTGATGATTGACTTGCGGTCAGGATACCATCAGATCAGAGTCAGAGAGCAAGACATTCCGAAGACAACATTCAGATCGAGATATGGACATTAGAAGTTCCTTGTTATGCCATTTGGAGCGACCAATGTGCCAGTCGTATTCATGGACCTTATGAATCGTATCTTTATGCCCTATTTAGACCAGTTCGTGATAGTGTTTATAGACGATATCTTAGTCTATAGTAAGTATGAAGCAGAGCATGAGCAGCATCTTCGTGTAGTTCTTCAGATTCTCAAAGAGCATCAGTTGTACGCAAAGTTCAGTAAGTACGAGTTTTGGCTGGATCTCATCTCGTACTTGGGTCACATCATCACCAGAGGTAGAGTAGAAGTGAATCCCCAGAAGATAGTGGCTATAGAAATATAGCCAGTTTCCAGCACCGTAGTAGAAGTTCACAGTTTCCTTGGATTGGCCGGCTATTATCAGCATTTCGTATCAGACTTCGCTAGGATTTTAGCGCCCCTGACGTAGTTGACCCGCAAGGATGTGCAGTTTGCTTGGACAACAGAGTATCAGAGTTCATTTGAGAAGTTGAAGCAAGGATTGATGACGGCCCCCATTCTCAAGCTTCCAGATGGGACAGGAGGATTTGCAGTTTATTGTGACGCTTCTGGCAGAGGATTGGGATGCGTCTTAATATAGCATGGTAAGGTAGTAGCTTATGCATCATGTCAGCTTCGTGATTATGAGAAGAATTATCCAACCCATGACTTGGAATTAGCAGCGATGGTTTTCGCACTTAAGTTGTGGAGGCATTATTTGTATGGAGATCGGGTGGAGATTTTCACCGACTACAAGAGTATTAAGTATGTGTTTACCCAGAAGGATCTCAACATGCGTCAGAGGATATGGCTGAGCTACTTGTGGATTACGATATCAACCTGCAGTATCATCCTGGGAAGGCCAACGTAGTTGCAGATGCGTTGAGTAGAAAAGCCGGAGTTTATTTTCTAACAGCACAGCCAGAGTTGTTAGCAGATCTTTAGAAGATAGGAATAGAGATAGTTCTTTCTACCAATATGGCAAAAATGGCCAGCATGCAAGTTTAGTCCATTATAGTGGATAGAATCAAGATAGCACAGTCAGCGGATTCTAAGCTTCAGCGGCTTAGGACAGAATGTGTAGCTGGACGGAGAGCATAGTTATGTATTTATGAGGACGGTACACTTCGACATAGAAGGCGTCTTTATGTGCCTAGTAGTGATATCAGACAAGAGATCATGGCAGAATCTCACATTCACAGTATTCAATTCATCCTGGTGGTACGAAGATGTATCGTGATATCCGTCAATATTTCTGGTGGAATAGCATAAAGAGGGAGATAGCCCAGTTCGTCTCTCGTTGTTTGGTTTATCAGCAAGTTAAGACTGAACATCATAGACCAACTGGACTTCTTCAACCCTTATCGATCCCAGAGTGGAAGTGGGAGCATATCACTATGGATTTTGTAACTGGGTTACCTAAATCCCCAGCTGGGAGAGATGCTATATGGGTTATAGTTGATAGACTCACAAAGGTAGCTCATTTTTTTTCCTTTCAGAATTAGTCAGTCAACAGATCAGCTTGTAGAGATATACCTCAGACAGATAGTCAGATTACATGGAGTGCCAGTCAGTATCATATCCGACAGAGATTCTAGATTTATATCTCACTTTTGGCAGAGTCTTCAGAAGAGTTTGGGGACTCGTCTCAAATTTAGTACTGCTTATCATCCGCAGACAGATGGTCAGTCGGTGCGCACAATTAAAACACTTGAAGATATGCTACGATCATGTACACTGGACTTCGGTGGTTCGTGGGAAGATCACTTGTATCTCCTGGAGTTCTCTTACAATAACAGTTTCCAGGACAATATCCAGATGGCACCTTTTGAGGCCCTGTATTGCAGAAAGTGCATATCACCTTTATCCTGGGACGAGGTCGACGAGAGACAGATGCTTGGTCCAGAGATGATTACACAGACTATTGAGATGGTCAGACAAGTTAGAGATCATCTTCGAGTTGCACAAGATCGCCAGCGTCATTGGGCCGATTCTCATCGTCCCCTTGAATTTTCTATCGGCGACTACGTATTCCTTAGGATCTCGCCTATCCGTGGCGTCATTCGATTCGGTGTACGAAAAAAGCTTAGTCCTAGGTATATAGGATCGTTTGACATTCTTGAGCGAATAGGTGATGTGTCCTATCGTCTCGCTCTTTCGCTGTCGTTATGTGTGGTACATAATGTCTTCTATGTATCCTAATTACGACGGTATATCCTGGATCCGAGCCATGTCCTTGATCATTCGAAATTGATTGTTGGTACCAACCTTTCATATGAGGAAATACCTGTATCCATAATGGACCGGAGAGAGAAGATACTCAAGAACAAGACTATTAGTCTAGTACGTGTTTCTTGGGGTCATCACTCTTTGGGTGAGTCAACGTGGAAACGTGAAGATAATATCGGATCGCGATATCCACACCTATTTGACTCATAAGGTATAATGTCTTTCTTATGCCTTATGCTTTTAATTCCTTGCTTGTATGAATCATTGCTTGATCGACTACTAGTCGTAGATTGCTCTTGATTAGTATAGCTTGCCCTGATATCTCTAGCCTCTTGATTAAATTCTGAAGACGAAATAATTTTAAGGTAGGTAGAGTTGTCACTCCCGTTTTTCGTATTTTTTTGTTGCACGTATTTTCAGTATAAGTGTACAGATTCTCGACCCGTATTTCGACTTGTCTAGCATAGATTGGCTTGGTTTGGTCTTAGTTTAATTTCGTTTAGCTTGGCTTGGTTTATTTTGGTTTTGGTTAGAGATGGAGAGGGTTGATATAAATATCAACTCCACTATCTCTCTCTTCATTATTTTCTAACTCCTTCCTCCTGCATTAAACATCTCCCAAACCCTTAGGCAAGCGCAACTTGCTTCATGGAGGAACTCTATTTTTTTGTTCCATTGTCTTCCCTACAAGCTTCTAAGACTATTTAGTACTTAGCATTTTTGGTTTTAGAGAATGATTTCTTGTAGATCTAAGTTTATGTAAATATTGGTTTTCTTGGGTTTCTATCTCTCAAACTTTATTATTTTCAAGTTTTATTTGTTCCATATTGTAGTAAATTTGATTTTACTCAAGTTAGACCTTTGAAAACCTGGATTTCAATTTGTTTTGAGTGATTTGTGGACTTGGGAAGTTCATGGGTTCATGAACACTTGTTCTCGGATTTGGGGAAGAAGAACAGTGCTGGGCGCATAGCTTGTTATGTGCCCACAACACTTCTTCCTTGGGCGCATAGCCATCTATATGCTCCCAAGTCTCCTATGTCTCCTCTGCTTGGCGCATAGCTTTTCTTATGCGCCCACCTTGCCTTGGAAGTTAGTCTCTTGATTTCTTCCAAGTACACCTTGACTCCACCCTATGGACGCATGCATGTAGGCGCATGCATGTGGGCGCATAGCTATGGGCACATAGCTTTTGGCGCATGCCTTCCCAAAACCTTTGACTCTCCATGATGCGACATGTCGTAGGCGCATAGCCTCAGGTGCATAGCCATGGGCGCATAGCTTTTGGCACATGCCTTACCAAAACCCTTGACTCTCCATGATGCGACATGCCCTAGGCGCATAGTCTCAGGTGCATAGCCGTAGGCGCATGACTTTTGGTGCATGGCCTTAGACACCTAATCTTGGGCGCATACCACTCCCATTGTGTGCTATCCTTTGGCACATGCTCTTCTTAGACCATGTTGGCCTTAGGCGCATGCTATCCTCGATACCCCATTTGCCCCTTTGAGCTTGATGGGCATACCCCGATGATAGCCTTGTACAATGTTATTATCTATGCCACGTGCGAACGTTGAGCTTGAATACGATCTCAGCATGGCATGTACACTCTCTGATAACTCCTCCAGTGGCCCGTTGTGGTGTACTTGTCACCCCAGTTTTCAGAAACAAGGATATTTTTGTCATTTTATATTTTTGAATATTTTTAAAATTTATTTTATTATTTATGATATTATTTTGGGGTTGAAATTTATTTTATTATTTATGATATTGTTTTGGGGTTATTTGAGTCGGGTTCGAATTTCAACTCAATCCGACTTGAAACGGGGACCCGGGAGGTAGTTTTACTCTAGTGGGACCCACACACTAGTTAGACATGGCCCACATGGTATTAATTTTAGTCCACATGATATTAATTTTAGTTAGTAGTTAGACTAATTATTTATGGATAGGTTTAGTTTAATTAGAGACTTAAAACTAGACTAAATTGACCTCAACCTTTAACCCATTCCTAATTTAAATCAAATAGATTAGTGGAGGGCATTTTGAACATTCAAATAGGGGACACCTCACCATTTTTGGGTAGCCACCTATGGGGGGGATAAGGGGTGAGTCACTCCTTCATTCATTTGTTTTCATCCACTTTCTCTCTCTTGTTCTTCCCCAAATTAATTTAGAGATGAACCTCTATTGATTTCATCTCCAAATCAACCCCTTCTTCCACCAAATCTTCTACATTTATCCTCTACTCCATGATTAGAGGGTGCTAGCCAAGTTTAGGAGGATTCGGAGCTCGTTCGTGTCATTTTAGAATCTCTACGTGTCGGTGTCGTGTCAGAAGGATTTTCCTTTGAATTTCTCTTCCGGAAGGTATAATCTCTTCTCTAATCCATCCCTACATGCATATAGGAATATTTTGAACCCATAGGAATGACCCCATGGTTGTATCTCTATTTGTGTCCATTTCGTGTCCATTTGGAGGTCATAGGAGTGTCCTTTGTATTGTGGTTGTGTCCATGTGGAAAAATCCCAAATTTGGACACACTATGTGTTGTTGTTATGTGTGAATGAATTATTACATGTTTAATCTCATATTTTTGTATTGGAGATGTGTTCTATAGTGCCTCATATATATATATTAGTGTAGAGAGTGAGTTATTGATATATTATGTTATATACTTGTGTTTCTTTTGTCTCAACTACCTAAATTCGTCATAATATTTATCCACGTTTTTAGTAGCAATAGCAACTTAGAAATGTCATAACTTTTAGCTTAAAACTCCGATTTATCTTCCGTTTTTTTTAAAAGAACCGTATCGAAGTTAAATTTCCAAATATATATTTCAATAAGTCAAATTCATTGTAAAACTTTCTGTAAAATTATTTGAGTGTCAGTGGTACGAAAGACGAACGCGTTTCGGTGTTTTTGCGATTCCGGGAGCTTTCGGACACGAAAATGCGATCCGTTTAAAGTTTCGGAAAGCTAACACAAAGATATATAACATACTGTAATCTTAGAATTTAATGAATATATAATTTGTATAGTATTAATTTTAAGTAGAAGATTACTATACGACATATACATTTTGTATATCCTTGTATGTACAAATATGTATGTATGCATGTGTGTATATATATATATATATATATATATATATATATATATATATATATATATATATATATATATATATATATGTGTGTGTGTGCTTGTTAAGAGAATATAATATAATATAGAGTATGCATAAATAATATAATGTATGAAAGTATATAATGTATTCAAATATGTATTTATAGGTGCATGAATGAATGAATGAATGAATGCAATGCATGAATGAATGAATGGATGAAATGCAAGCATGTGGGTAATGCAAGGTATTGAAACATGTATGCAAGTATCCATATGTAAGTAAGTAACGTAATCAAGTAGGAATATATGCTATATATGAATGCCAACATGATAGGAATGTATGATGCCATATTAGCACTTAGCACCATATTCATATGCTAAAACCCCCTTCTACATGTTGACAGTAACCCCAAGCATGAATACACATAAAACCTACTTACTGTTATGAGTAAACCCTTTTGATGTATAAATAAACCCTTTTGTTATGATTAACACCCACACACACATGCTAAACCTATGCTTTACATATTATTTCTTCCATGTGACACAATGAACCCTTGCTAAATGTTATCCTTCTAGCATAACCCTCTCACACTTGAACACATTGTACTGCTATGTACACATTGCCATTTCCATATTCATGTATCACTCACTCATTGTCTTTATGCACCTTGCTTGTAATAAAAATATATATGAATATATATGTAATGTGTGTTTGATAACTTGTGTAGCTTTATGATTTTGTGTGAGTGATAGTCTAGGCTTGGTTAGGCCTAATGAGACTTGTTAGTCTATATTTAGACCTAGTACTGCCTAGTTAACCTAGTTTGACTAGTACGATTGACCAGAGTTGACCAAGAGTTAATTTTGACCTAGAATGACCTAGAATCATGTAGAATGCATAGTAGAGCTTTATTTTACCATTTTGGACTTGTTGTGACTTGTGCTATTCTAAATAGGAGCCAGACACCTCTCCTCGGACAGTACATTTTCTTTGGACATTCAGATAGCAGGCGAGTACATTCTCTGATCATTTCATATCATGTTTAGGATTATATTTTCTGTTTTAGACTATCTTACTTGATGCTGACACGTTGGAACATGGATTGGTACTATATGGATCCCTTCATGAGATGTTATCCTTCTCGGGAGCATCAGATACTTTTGTCTCGTGTGTTTTACTTATATCACGTATCTCATGCTTCTATTATCATGAATCTTTGGGAATCAGCTAGTGACTCATGTACCCTCATGATCACCGATCCTTCATGAATCAATTCATGAATCACCCTTGATGGACAACGTAGTATAATCATGAATCTTAACGTAACTTGAATGGATCTTTGTGTATTGATTTGGGGATGGGGGAGTATAAATGAACATGTGAATAAATCCAAGTAGTATAATCATGAATAAATTCCAAGTAGTATAATCATGAATCAGTCCTTTGCCATTCACATGTTTATCCAGTACTCTGAATCACTAGCACTGTCTCTCTTTATATATATCGTAGATATTTACTTACAGTCTCTCTTTTACATTATGCTATTCTTCAGATCCTGTATTTTATTCTCTAGCATGATTATATTTTCTTTCCTGCTATGACTTGTTGAGATGTATTGTGCTCGCTCCTGTCCTGACTGGACCTGTTGATAAATTTTACAGATAGCTTGGAGGTTGCCTGCTAGCCTAGAGGAGACACAGTAGAGGTTGTATAGATAGCTAGGGTTTTTCTTATAGCTTATTTTCAGTTGTCTTGGGCTGTATTTATTCTATGGATTACTGTATTTGAGATATTTTCTGGGTTTGTGTATCTTAGACACTTAGACCTCTATCTGCTGTATCTCTCTTGTGGATTCTATGTTTTATCTATCTTTTATCATGCTCTACCTTAGATGTGATTGAGTTTACATTCTGCTATGTCACCCCCATTCGGGGAGTATAAACTGCTTAGCCTTATACTGTTAGATGCATGAGACCTAGGACAGCATTCTACTGCCGACACTGCGGCATAGGCTGGACGTACCCATGTCTCGTGCCCTAACTCTAGGGTGCGGGTCGTGACACGTTTTTAGTGGTGGCCAATGTAGATCGAGTTTGTGTAGTGGTATTCGAACTAGAGTACCACTACAGCCTGCAGTAGGATTAGGATATATTTTTAAAGGTACTCAATCACAGTTAGGATCCCTTGAGAGATTCCTGGGACGACCCTTGAGAATCTTATTTTAACTTCGATTTGAAAACTCTTCTTTCCTTGATTTGATTTATCTTTACTTTCTATTGTTGAATTTGAGTTTGTATTTATTGATTTTGGGGATGATTGTTGAATTTTGAATCTTGATGTTAGCAGTTGCATCCGAGTTTGTATTTATATGATTTGATGGATTTTTGTTCATTTTTGAATCTTGATGTTCGTTGATAAATTTGATTTTTGGGTATTCATTATTGATTTAATTTAATTTTTGTCAAAATGAAATTATATAGGCTAGGTCATCTAAGTTATGGAATCTAGTCTTCTACAGTCACATTAGCCAGCATGGTGAGGACATATAGTCTGATTTTGGATATATTTCTCGGGTGTGGGAATTTAAGGTTTTCGTAGCCAAGCTAGCGGTATCGCAAAAATGTTAAATACCACGATTCTAGAGGTATGTGCCTAAGTCGAGGACTTTGTGATTATCGTAGCCTTGCTTACTATTATGATGAGGATTTAGAGTACCATGATTTTGGATAGATGTATATGATTATCATATTGTACCTTAAACATTTTTGAACATGTTTTCTCTACTTTTGTTTCAGTCATTCAAAAAAAAAGAGAATTATTGTTTGTTTTGTTTTGCTTCTCATTATTTAACTTAGGAGTAGCTTTAGCTGTTTTTATAAACCTTTGTGTAACTTCTTGCTATGAATTTCTTCTTAATACAATAAATCGATAATTTTGCTAGACCTTATCTTGGATTTGATATTTTAGCTCTGGGTTTCAAAATGGTTCCTTCTTTTAAACAAATAAGCAGAACAGATTTCATTGTTATTTCCTTCTTGCTACTATTATTGTATTAAATAATAATAATAATTAAACTGTCTTGATTACATCAATCACCTACTTTACAATCTTGGTAGGAATCTAAATGTTGGTCTTGACGTAGAATTTGATTTTTTTTTATATAATGTGACATGAAATATATATAGTGGACACTTGCCTGATACGTATGCATGCTACACTTTGAATTCCAACCTATCTAAATACATATTAATATGTTGTTGATGTTTAAATTGTCAAAACCCCAATATTTCTGGTTCTCTGCTTTTTCCAGCTTAAACTCGTAATTTAAATATAAATTTTATGTTATTAGTTTTGTTTACATCACTGTACATGTATGTTATACATAGGATTTCAATTCAAAAAAAAATTGGTTGAGTTTTGTGTTTGAATTTGTCCAATCTGAGACTGTGTGCATATTAACCCTTAATAATGGATTCCAAATGTTTAGTTCAATTTGTTGTTTTATTTTTTTCAAATTTAATATTTTGAGCTATATATATTGTGGTATGTAGGGATATAAATTTAGGTTTCATATTCTTACATGTTAGGTTGTGATAAACATTGGGTTGGTTGATGTTCGAATTTCTCCAAAATCCTAAAACTGAATACATGTTGACATTTTTTATTGATTGCAAATATTTAGTTCAGTTTTAAATTTATATATAATATTGAACAATATGCATGGTTAAATGTATGGATAGTATGTTAGGGTTTTATTTCTATCATGTTAGGATGTATTGGGAGCATTGAGTTAGTTGTGATATTTCAAACCCCTAAAATCTGAGACTGCATTATGTTAATATTACACAGGTTTAAATGTTAGCTTATTTTCAGATTTTGTATGTAAATGCTGAACTAAAACTGGATTTAACCTTTCAATACTAAGCTATAACCCTGAACAAGGACACACACACCCTAACTTTGTATACACTGTCATGTAAACCTATCCATTCCTCTCTATGTTATGTTCATATATCTATATAGATATATATAGAGTTTATGCATACATGTTATAATGTATATATATACATAACTAAATCTCTACCTCTTTATATAGATACGTATATGGTTAGCTATGCATGTTATGAGTAATAAGGTTGTGTATTGTAGATTGTTTAACCAATATGCCATGAGTAGTGTAACTTGATAGCTATTATTTTGAAATCTAATTTCTCATATACACTTTCATGTATATTTTACATACACACATGCCTACTATCTAACCATATGAACATGTCCATATACACCCATACACACACGAACTACATAACTTGTACATAATGCTAGCTTTTTCCTCTCTAACGCTATATATATAAATATATTGTGATTGGATATCCATGCAATTGGCTTTAATTCTTTAACTTTTAATTTTAATTTTCTTGAATAGTACCCCTTATTAGATAAATGGTAGTTAACTTTATTTTATTTTAATAAGTACCAGTTTTCATATAGGATGGTAGACTGCCTTACAGTCTTGATGATTGTTATTTCTGTATCTTTTCTAGTTTAGCACCCTAGATTGCTTGTGTGTTTTGATAACCTATGACCGTTTTGGTTTAGCATGACTAGTATACCTAGAAGAGACTTTCACTACCACCGTATGCCATGACCCTGTATGTCAAATCGTATGATTGTTTAAGTTCTGAGACGTTGATTGTGAGGGGTTTGACCTAGAAGGAGTATGAACATTTTAATTTTGAGGATAAAATTTTTCTAAGGTGGGTAAACTTGTAACACCCAGTTTTCTAAAATAAGGATAATTTTGAAATTTTGTAATTTTAATTATTTATTGATTTGACATTTAAATTATGATATGATTTTTGGTAATTTTTAAATCATTTTAAAACTACTTAAAATCATGACTTGTGATTTTGATGTTTTGCTAGTGAAACCCTAGAGACTGTTTGACCTAGAGCCTAACCATGTGATTATGATATTTTAATGTCATTTCTGGCCTAAGAATATTTTGTATTTGACCTCTTTGAATTATTTTAATATTTATTGCGTTGGTGATTGTTGATTTTGACCTTTGATATGTGTGATTTTGTGATGGTTTTGTGTCCGTATCGGACACGTATCAGTTTTTATTTACAAATGTTTGATGTGCCTCAAAGAGACTTTTTTTTTGCTGATTTTTTTTTGAAAAGTATTTGAATGAGATTGTTTTCTGCATGTGTTTCCTGTGATTGCTTTGTTTTAATTTCGAGGACGAAATTTTTTAAGGTGGATAGATTTGTCACCCCAGTTTTCATAAACAAGGGTATTTTTGTTATTTTAGATTTTTGAATATTTTTAAAATTTATTTATTATTTATGATATTATTTTTGGGTTGAAATTTATTTTATTATCTATGATATTATTTTGGGGCTATTTGAGTCGGGTTCGAATTTCAACTCAATCCGACTTGAAACGGGGACCTGGGAGGTAGTTTGACTCTAGTGGGACCCACACACTAGTTAGGCATGGCCCACATGGTATTAATTTTAGTCCACATGATATTAATTTTAGTTAGTAGTTAGACTAATTATTTATGGATAGGTTTAGTTTAATTAGAGACTTAAAACTAGACTAAATTGACCTCAACCTTTAACCCATTCCTAATTTAAATCAAATAGATTAGTGGAGGGCATTTTGGACATTCAAATAGGGGACATCTCACCATTTTTGGGCAGCCACCTATGGGGGAGATAAGGGGTGAGTCACTCCTTCATTCATTTGTTTTCATCCACTTTCTCTCTCTTGTTCTTCCCCAAATTAATTTAAAGATGAACCTCTATTGATTTCATCTCCAAATCGACCCCTTCTTCCACCAAATCTTCTACATTTCTCCTCTACTCCATGGTTAGAGGGTGCTAGCCAAGTTTGAGAGGATTCGGAGCTCGTTCGTGTCCTTTTAGAATCTCTACGTGTCGGTGTCGTGTCGGAAGGATTTTCCTTTGAATTTCTCTTCCAGAAGGTATAATCTCTCCTCTAATCCATCCCTACATGCATATAGAAATATTTTGAACCCATAGGAATGACCCTCATGGTTGTTCTCTATTTGTGTCCATTTCGTGTCCATTTGGAGGTCATAGGAGTGTCCTTTGTGTTGTGGTTGTGTCCATGTGAGAAAATCCCAAATTTGGACACACTATGTGTTGTTGTTATGTGTGAATAAATTATTACATGTTTAATCTCATATTTTTGTATTGGAGATGTGTTCTATAGTGACTCATATATATATATTAGTGTAGAGAGTGAGTTCTTGATATATTATGTTATATACGTGTGTTTCTTTTGTCTCAACTACCTAAATTCGTCATAATATTTATCCACGTTTTTAATAGCAATAGCAACTTAAAAATGTCATAACTTTTAGCTTAAAACTTCGATTTATCTTCCGCTTTTTTAAAAGAACCGTATCGAAGTTAACTTTCCAAATATATATTTTAATAAGCCAAATTCGTTGTAAAACTTTCTGTAAAATTATTTGAGTATCAGCTGTATGAAAGACGAACGCGTTTCGGTGTTTTTGCGATTCCGGGAGCTTCCAGACACGAAAATTTGATCCGTTTAAAGTTTCGGAAAGCTAACACAAAGATCTATAACATAATTTAATCCTATAATTTAATGAATGCCTAATTTGTACAGTATTAATTTTAAGTAGAAGATTACTGTACGACATATGCATTTTGTATATCCTTGTATGTACAAATATGTATGTATGCATGTGTATATATATATATGTGTGTGTGTGTGTGTGTGTGTGTGTGTGTGTGTGTGTGTTAAGAGAATGTAATATAATATAGAGTATGTATAAATGATATAATATGTATGAAAGTATATAACGTATTCAAATATGTATGTAAAGGTGCATGAATGAATGAATGAATGAATGAATGAATGAATGCAATGCAATGCATGAATGAATGGATGAAATGCAAGCATGTGGGTAATGCAAGGTATTGAAACATGTATGCAAGTATCCATATGTAAGTAAGTAACATAATCAAGTAGGAATGTATGCTATATATGAATGCCAACATGATAGGAATGTATGATGCCATATTAGCACTTAGCACCATGTTCATATGTTAAAACCCCCTTCTACATGTTGACAGTAACCCCAAGCATGAATACACATAAAACCTTGTCACGTCCCGCTTCCCGGATGGAAGGGTGACGTCATAAACACATCCCCAGGCTACGTGTCGAAATTCGCGATTGTCGCCCGTAATCATCAGCAGAATGGAAAATACAAGTAATTTTCATGGTATTAAAATATAGTGTAGCTGTTATACAGGGAACTTTTCCAACAATACTATTACAGATTATTACAAAAGTAGATTTGCAAAATAACTACGATACTGCTGGCCATAACTGTAGGTAGTCCAGACGGTTTACTCCTCGTCGTAGTGCGACGACACTTCGGCCGAGGCGTCTTCTTCTTCTTCACCTAGTGAACAAATCTAGGTCGTTTAGAATACGACGAGCAAGTCCTCGGCCAAGAACGGTGAAAATTAAACAAAACAAGGACTATGTAGTTCAGAAAGAAAACAGGGTATGCCAAATTGTAGGGCTATATATATCTATATATATATATATATGCTTTAGTAAAACATGAATGGAATCAACGTCCTACTCCATGAATAATAAGATTTTCGAGCTTCCCTTGAGCTTTTAATAGGAATTGCTTTTCTTGAGCAATTAAGGACACTGCCCACCTATAATAGGCAGCGTTGTTTCTGGAGTAAGACTTAAATGAAATGCAGTTTTGAGAACAATACCCCGAATAATCCTCTAAATATTTCTCGTGAACAATCCCGTTAACCTGGGATCAGGCTGTGATTTCCGAGCCTCCCCTGGGCTAAAAAGTCATCTATTGATGTTACGGTCAAATAGATGCAATTGATTTCCGAGCCTCCCTTGGGCTAGTACACCCTAGTCGAAACTAGATGTACGGATTCACGAGATTTCCGAAATACTGATCAGCTTTTGTTATTTATGTTACGGGATATCTAGGGATATTCAGTTGTTCTCCCCTCCCAAATGCTTTCTAAATAAGAAATTTTCTAAAAATTTCCGAAGGTCAGAAATTTGTCTATCTCCTAAATTTTTCAAAAAATTTGGCAGTCTCCTTTGTATTTAGGAGCTCCGAAAATTTACAAGAAGTACATATATGATAAAAGTAAAATCTGGGCTCGCCGACCCCTTTGGTGGAGCAACTCTCAACACCGGAACCACGCAGGTAAATAAATGGGCTCGCCGACCCCTTCGGTGGAGCAACTCTCAACACCGGAACCACACAGTTATAAAAGAACAAAAAGAACTTAAAATTTTTACCTGAGCAAGCAATGGTTACCTTTCCTTTAGCAATAAGTCGGTCGCGGCTTGCGAATTGTTTTGCAGTTATCAGGATAGAGCAATATAAAAAAATTGTTTACCCCAAATTATACTAGTTAATAGGCGAAGGCTTTTATACATATATATGTATATATATATATATATATATATATATATATATATATATATATATATATATATATATATATCCTTTAGATAGGATAAAGAAAATTAAATCAAACGAAACTCTTCCATATCAATAAGTGCATGAAGCAGGAAAATGAAAAATAAACGGAAATTATTTCTAATTATGGACACACACAAAATTGAGAAAATACTTAGTGAGTAGAGAAACGCAGGGTCCTTGTACTTTTACCTTCCCGGCGTGCGGTCCAGTTGTTCAGTTCCAATGTTTATGACAGACTTACCATTGGAGAGTCCCATGTTCATGTATGTTTATGTGTTCATGGAAATTCAAGTCCAAATAGTTCAGGTCCACAATCAGTTCCTTTAGTTATGCATACTTACCCGTGATACGTCACCAATAATAGTTCCAGTGCCAGATTTTAATTCCTTTACCTATATCTATCAAAATTGAACCTTTACTAGAAATCAAAATTGCAACATTTTAAATATCTCAAATTGGGTTAAATGCTACCAAAATTTTAGGATTTGTAATTAAACCATAATTAGGGGATATTTCCATAACTTATATTCTAAATTATAATATTATGAGATGAAAAAAATTAATATGTAACATGAAATTTCAGATTTAAAAGATTAACCTATACAAATTTAAATTCCTAGTATTACCAAAACTTAACAAAATTTTGTATGATCATAACTAAAAAATTTCAGAATCTAATATGATTTATAATAATTCATATTAACCTAGATGGAAAAAGATTAGAGAAGAAGAAGGAGAAAATGACTTACCTTGGATTGGGAATGACCTAGATTTCTCCAAAAACTCTAATTTGAACCCAATAGCAAATAACAACCCTTGTTAGTACTCTAACCTAGTTTGAATTGGAAAAAAATAAGGATTGGGGAAAGAAGATGAGGATTACCTAGGTTTCCTCCTTGGAGAGTTGAAGTGGAAGAGGAGGAGATGAAGAAGAGGAGGTGGATGAAGTGGTGGAGGTGGCCGGCGGTTGCTGGCGGCGGCAGGCGGGCGGCGGTTGGGGGCGGCAGCGGCAGGCGGGCGGCGGCTGGGGGCGGCGGCAGGGGGTCGGGGCAGCGGCAACAGGTGGTCGGGGGGTATGGTGTGTGTGTTTGTGTTTTGTTTGTTTTTTTTTCCTCTTCCTTTTCTTTGTGTGTGTGTGTGGTTCTTATAGAGGGAAGGGTGTGTGTGTGGTTTTTATAAAGGGGAAAAGGGTGCTGTGGTGTTGGTTTTTTTTGTGTATGGGTGTGGTTGTGTGTTGGGGGGAAGATTATATAGAGAGGAAGGGGGTGAGGTGTCCCCCTTCCACACAAGTCCATAGGACACATGGGGGGGGGGACACTTGGCCATCCTAGGGTTAGGGTTAGGGTATGACATGTCATAAATAAATGACAATAATAATAATACTAATAAAAAATAATTATCATAATAATGATAATAATAATAATAATATTAATAATAATAATAATAATGGAAAAAAAATAAGAGTATGACAAGTCTACTCCCCTTAGAAAAATTCCGTCCTCGGAATTTGAAATAACTAGAGTAGCAGTATGATTACTGACCTGACTTAGGAAATAGATACGGATATTGTTTCCGCATATCTTCTTCCTTCTCCCAAGTTGAATCTCCAGGTGAGTCCTTGCTCCATACGATTCGTACTAATGGAATGATCCGATTGCGGAGTACCTTCTCTCTTCGATCCAAGATCCCAACGGGTTTCTGTTCTATCCGTAGTGTAGGCCCAACGGTAATTTCTGAATGGTCGAGTATATGGCTTGGATCCGACACATATCTTCGTAATTGGGAAACATGGAATACATTGTGAACTCCCTCTAGTGTTGGGGGTAAAGCAAGCCGATATGATATATTTCCTACTTTTTCCAATATGTCGAAGGGTCCAATGTATCTCGGACTCAGTTTTCCTCTGGTCCCAAATCTGATGGTTCCCTTAGTTGGTGAAATCTTCAGAAAAACGTGATCTCCAGGTTGAAATTCCAGTATCCTTCGATGCTTATCAGCCCACATCTTCTGTCTATCCTGGGCTGCTTGTAAGTGACTTCTTATTATCTTGACTATGTCTACCGTTTGTGTTACTAGTTCTGGCCCTAACAATTGTCTTTCTCCTACGTCGGTCCAACATACCGGCGACCTGCATTTTCTACCATATAGTGCTTCAAAAGGGGCCATTTTGATACTATCGTGATAACTGTTGTTATATAAAAATTTCACCAGATGTAGATGATCATCCCATGCTCCCCCAAAGTCTAAAGTACAAGCTCTCAGCATATCTTCTAGAGTTTGAATGGTTCTTTTAGACTGGCCATCTGTTTGGGGGTGGTAGGCGGAGCTAAATTTTAATTGAGTGCCAAGATTTTCTTGCAAGCTTTTCCAGAAGTATGAAGTGAATCGGGTATCTCTATCTGATACTATACTCACTGGTACTCCATATGCTGACTGACAATCTGTTTTATGTACATTTCTGCCAGTACCTCTGTTGACTGTCCAACTCAAAAAGGAAGAAAACGAGCAGACTTTGTAAGTCTATCTACAATGACCCAAATAGCATTATTACCCCTTTGGATCCTAGGCAGTCATGTCACAAAATCCATTGTGAGATGCTCCCACTTTCATTCGGGTATGGACAAAGGCTGAAGAAGTCCTGCCATCCTTTGATGTTCTGCTTTCACTTGTTGACAGACGAGACACCTGGATACGAATCTGGCGACTTCTCTTTTCATCTCGTGCCACCAAAACGTCTGTTTCAAATCTTTATACATTTTAGTGCTGTCCGGATGAATAGAATATTGTGAGTTATGGACTTCTGTCATGACCTCCGTTCTTAAATCTCCACTGGGAACACATAATTGATCTTCGAATCTTAGCGATCCGTCTGGATGCTTTCTTATCTCGGTCTGGAGCCCTGCTTCTGTTTGTTTCCAAATTTTCTGAAGTTTTGAGTCACTTTGTTGGGCTTCCTTAATTCTATCTATCAAGGAGGATTGCACTTGTAAGTTTTGCCATATCCCATCAGTTATCGGGCATATTACTTCAATTCCCATTTTCCTCAAATCCTCAAGGATTTCCTTGGGTGTATTCAAAAAGAAAGCTTCAGGTCTTCTACTTAAGGCATCGGCCACCTTATTAGCCTTGCCTGGGTGATATGTTAATTCCATATCAAAGTCTTTCAATAGCTCCAACCATCTTCTTTGTCTCATATTGATTTCCTTTTGTGTGAAGACATACTTTAAGCTCTTGTGGTCTGTGTATATTTTGAGTCTTTCTCCGTATAAATAGTGTCTCCATAATTTGAGTGCGAACACCACCGCTGCAAGTTCCAGATCATGAGTTGGATAATTTCTTTCATGTGTCTTTAATTGCCGGGATGCATATGCTATGACTCTTCCGTGCTGCATCAGTACACATCCTAGACCCTTTCCTGATGCATCACTATATATCTCATATCCACCCGAACCAGATGGTAACGCCAGTATTGGGGCTGAAATTAATCTTTTCTTTAATTCGTCAAATGCTGCTTGACATTTCTCAGTCCAGTTAAACTTTTCTTCCTTCCTGGTAAGACGGGTTAAAGGTTCTGCAATTCTTGAAAAATTCTCTACGAATCTCCGGTAATAACCAGCCAATCCTAGGAAACTTCTGATTTCTGCTACGGACTTAGGTGTCGGCCAAGACTTAACTGCTTCCACCTTCTTCGGGTCTACCGAGATGCCTTCTCCACTGACAATATGCCCTAGAAATGGTATTTGATCCAGCCAAAATTTATATTTACTAAGTTTGGCATATAATTGTTCTTCCTGCAGAGTTTGTAGCACTATCCTCAAGTGTTTTTCATGCTCCTCTTCACTTTTGGAGTATATAAGAATGTCATCAATGAATACAATCACAAATTTATCCAGATATTGATAAAATACTCGATTCATCAGGTCCATAAATATAGCTGGTGCATTTGTCAACCCGAATGGCATAACTAAGAATTCGTAATGCCCATACCGAGTTCTAAATGCAGTCTTTGGAATATCTTCCTGTCACGACCCGCACCCGCTTTTCGGACGCGAGCACGTGAGCAAGCCCAGCTACGTATCGAACGGACTCCAGCCCATCTCGAATACGTAAACGCTGTCAAGGCTATGGTTTACTGCCAAATCATGGCAATGCAATCTATATCTCAATCCACATGAATCACATAAAACAAGAATGAACAAGTATGGGTCATGGTCTGCAGCCCATTAGCATATTGTTCGATTAGACTCTAAGAATGATATGAGCCTATAAATAAGCAGAGTATATCATGGTATGGAATATAAAGCACGAGAAGATAATAAAGAAATAACACAAATAAATACTTGTATCATACATCGCAATCCTCTATCATCCTGCTCTGCTAACTAACTCCATGTAGTCGCTAAACCTGAAGAGATCATCAGGTCCTCAGAGGACTAGCAAGATACATAAAAATGAGCCTTTCTAACAGTTTATTATGCATGGAGAAAAGTACAGGATAAACAAGTAAAACTGAGTAATGAATAAGCACGAATCTATACACTGTCTACACGAAAATGAACTACTGAACAAGGACTAGAGAACTCATGTCATGATGTCAACGGATAACCGAAACGAATACTCAAACCCTCGTCCCTAGTGTGGACTCGCAGGTTTGAACAACTACTAATCCTCGTCCCTAGTGTGGACTCGCAGAATAGCATCACCCTCGTCCCTAGTGTGGACTCGCAGGCGTAAACCCTATACTGCTAACCCTCGTCCCTATCGTGGACTCACAGGCTAGCATCTACTACAAACCCTCGTCCCTATCGTGGACTCGCAGGATAGCATCACCCTCGTCCCTAGTGTGGACTCGCAGGCGTAAACCCTATACTACTAACCCTCGTCCCTATCGTGGACTCACAGGCTAGCATCTACTACTAACCCTCGTTCCTATCGTGGACTCGCAGGATAGCATCACCCTCGTCCCTAGTGTGGACTCGCAGGCGTAAACCCTATACTACTAACCCTCGTCCCTATTGTGGACTCGCAGGCTAGCATCTACTACTAACCCTCGTCCCTATCGTGGACTCGCAGGATAGCATCACCCTCGTCCCTAGTGTGGACTCGCAGGCGTAAACCCTATACTACTAACCCTCGTCCCTATTGTGGACTAGCAGGCTAGCATCTACTACTAATCCTCGTCCCTAGTGTGGACTCGCAGATTAGCATCACCCTCGTCCCTAGTGTGGACTCGCAGGTGTGGACCAATAACTACTAACCCTCGTCCCTATCGTGGACTCGCAGGTTAGCTTCAAGGTTCAAGACACGGAGGCACGACTCAATCAAGGCACGACCAATAAGACACAAGGCTAACTGTGAACACTGTCTAAAGCAATGATAAAATATACCAGCTTGATAGAAAAGATACATGGCAACAATATGAGAAAACTGGATAAAATAATAGACAGTGCATGTAAATAAAGCTGTGTAGAAAGACAAGGTATACTTGCCTGGGGGTTGCACGCAAATCCAACAAATATATAGTAAACTGATAAACCACGAAGTCCAAGTCATCACAACTGTCTCCAAAAGCTGAAACAAACATTACCAACATTCTCAGAATAGTCAAATTAGCTAGGATTGTCTGTCCTTAAGTCCAATTCTGAACACAGGAGCAAAACGATAATTTTGGACAAAAACGATGTCCGCCGCTGGACCCGCTTTGTACCGAAAAGCGTGCCAGAGTCAAAGGTCTCTAAAGTCGTTAAACTATATGTTTACGGATCCAGTTTTCCGATACAAATTCAACCGTATGTCCAGAGTTGGATTCCGGCGGGCCGTGCACAAAATCGCCCGTTGAGTCGGACCGTGGGGCCCGCAAACGACGTCGATTTCAACTGTCTCAGAATTGGACCAAACTTGGCATGCAGGACCAAAAAAATGATACGGTCCTGTTGGCGTAAGTTTCGTCTCGATCTGACGAGCGTGCACAAAGTTATGACTGAATTTGTATTGTACGGATACGGGGCAATTTCGACGGATACGCGTCGAATTCGTCGTGCACACGCGACCAATTTGAATTCCGTCAAAGCACACACGACCACGAAGTCGTTACGCAGCTTTCGATGTCTTCGGTGCGCGACCACGTCGTCCGGAATGGCGGGACGGACGTGGTGTCGGAGAGTTTTCAATTATTTCTAATATTTAAAAACTGATTTTATTTCGATTTTCAACTTCTGTTTTCCTAGGGCACAGTTGATGAAATTTGGATCTACAAACGGGGTTTGGAAGCCCTATAGGTTGTCCTTAACCTAGTTCAATTAGTTCTGGAAAATAACTATTGTCTTGATCACAATCTGTCTACGAACCTAGGGATGTCAACATTTGAAACTTGTCCTGTTGAACAAGTTTTTCGTCAATTTCAGTTTGATATTACTCGAAATCCGGATCGATATTGATCGAACCAAATAATGGGGATTGTAGAGGGTCATATCATCTATCCGTAGGAATTTACGGAATCAGAAACGATGTAGTATTCATGGAGAAAACATTCAGCAAAGTGGCTTACCCATATTGTTTGATGCTGCTACTGTTGCCGCTGCTGTGGCGTAGTTCGCGCCCTGGCCGGCGGCTATGGCCGCGCACGACGACGGCGCCGGCGGCGGGTGGGTCGCCCACGACCAGGGAACGGCACGGCGTTGGGTCGAGAAGATTTGGATTAGGGTTTTGGGGTCTCCACGTTTCGTTCGCGCGGTGTTATATACGTATACAGAACCCGAAAGAAGAGCTCGGGTCTGCTCTGTTCAGCTTTGGCTGAGATGAGGTATCGGGCTGGGCTTAGCTTCGCTATGGGGTTTCCGTGTTGGGCTGAGCTCTGTGTGTCATTCTCCAGACTGGAATGCAAGGTAGAAACTGGGTTTGTTTTAGTACACTGTAGTTTCACTTGATCATTTTACATGGGTGCCCATTTATGGTTGCCAGAAGTATCTCTTATTACTTGTTAACAATATATGCGGTCAACTACTAAACTTTGGTGGATTTAGGTTAGATCGCGACTAGCAATTTCTTGAGGTTCAAACTATAGAAGTTTCCTTTTAGAACCTTGGATTGGGTTAGTTTCAATCCAGAGTACTGAACCTTCTGCAGGTTCATTACAAAAGTATCCCTATATTAATATAAATATATATACTACCCATATCAATCTTAATATACATAACATATCAATACTCCTATATATAAATATTACCTATATCAATATATCAATAATAATATATAAAACATATCAATATAAATATATGTTTTACCTATATCAATATAACTATATATATTTTACCCATATCAATATTAATATATATGACATATCAATACTCCTATATATAATATTTATTTAAATATATTCATACACATATGTACTTTCACACATATATTATATCTATATTTACACACATATGTTTATATATATATACCTCATATTTATATCTAAATATATATACATAAAAGATACTTAATTAACCAATATGATAATATTTAATAGTGCTAAACATATTTATTTAATCGCCACAAGTTAATAAAATAATAATTAAATAATTAAATGGTGGTTGGGTGAATTCATACTATTCACCTTTATCCAAGTCCAGAAAATTGTACAAATATTGTAAATCAATATTTAATAATAAAAATACCAATTTTGTGTACAATTATTCAAACAATTAAAAATGCACATCATTACTGAAAATAATTTAGTAAGTATTTGTACGCACAAAACATGCCTACATGGTCGTCTTTGGTCCACTACATACCTATATGGGCTTGGAATTGGTTTGGGTCCGGTTCGGGCTGACAGGGTACAACCGGGTCATCTAAAATCAATATATTAAATAATAACTATTTAAATAACTTAAAATGAATCTTTTCATAACTTGGCCTGGTTTTTCTAGTTAGGACTTTACTATGGCTCGGCCTTCCTTGGCATGGCTAATACACTAGTCAAGGCACGCCACTGCACTATCCGTACCATGATTCCTAGTCGTCTGGTGCTCCAAAACTCAACTATGGCTAAAGTCGCCTACCGTAATAATTAACTAAATAATTATTTATAGAATCCTAATTCACCATTTTAATCAAATAAATAAAATAAAATAAAAATTATTCCAAGAATTTTCGGGAAGGGAAGCTACACTTCCTTCTTTACCTTCACTTGATGATATCCGGACCTCAAATTAATTTTTGAAAATACCCTTGCTTCTCCTAACTGATCAAACAATTGATCGATCCTAAGTAAAGGATATTTATTTTTGATGGTAACCTCATTCAAGGCCCTATAATCAATCACTAGGCGTAGGGTACCATCCTTCTTTTTCACAAATAATACTGGTGCACCCCATGGCGAAGCGCTAGGCTGAATAAATCCCTTGGATAATAATTTCTTTATTTGTTTGTTTAACTCAGCCAGCTCCCCTTTATTCATTGGGTATATCTTTTTGGCTATGGGTGCAGCTCCAGGTATTAAATCTATAGAGAATTCTACAACTCTATCTGGGGGTAGCCCTGGCAATTCTTCTGGGAATACGTCCTTAAATTCTTCCACTACCCTTGGAAATGATTGCTCTGCCACTCCTTGCAGCAGTACTGGTAATTCAAATTTCTCTAGTTCTTCTGCGTTGAATTCATTCTGGTCTCTTATAAATTCATAAAATTCTCCGTCAGAAAGTTGGAAGGAAATTTTCCCCTGACCATAATCTATGTTGGCTAATGTTGCAGTTAGCCAATCCATACCCAATATTATATCATAGTTGCTTGTTGGAAAAATGAGCAACCGGGTACGAAAAGCTCCTCCACCCAATTTTATGGGACATCTACTACATACCCGACTGACTTCTACTACTCCATTACCGGTGAGAACTTTTAGTGATTTAGGCAGCGGTTGGGACTCTATTTCACGTTGTGATATAAAAGAAGATGATATAAACGAATGGGTAGCCCCGGAATCAAATAATACTGATGCTGGATATGCAAAAATTAAAATAGTACCTGAAATTACTTCTCCAGGGATATTTGTATCTTCAGTTCCCATCACAAATGCTTGTCCTTGCTTATTCCTCTTTTTGTTATTATTTTGGGCTTGAGCTGCCCGTTGTGCTTGTTGAAATTGATACGCCCGAGGAGCATAAGGCGGCCTGTGCTGATTTCCATAAGCCATACCTGCTTGTGATGTAGGTGCCTGCATCATAGGTTGAGGTTGGGCTCCTTGAACTGGAGGTCGGTATCCTTGATTGAAACTTTCCGTGGTTGTTCCAGTTGCAGGCAACTGAGGGCATTGGTTGGTTGAATGATTTTCTGCTCCACATTTCAAACAAAGCCCCAATCTTTTCCTACATACATTTATTTTGTGGCCTGGTTTGTGGCAGTAATTGCAGATAGCGGATCTGTCTGGGTTGCCGTTCTGAGGACGCTTAGGTGGTCCTTGCCAATGATTCTTGTGGGACGGTGCTCCTTCCTCAAAAGTTTTCTTAGGTTGTGAAGACCGGAAAGGTTGTTCTTCCTTTAGGATCCTTTTTTGGTCTCGAGCAGCTTCTGTTGCTTCTGAAAATATTTGGCACCGATAAGCGGCGACCCTACTTTTCAGTTGGGTTCCAAGTCCTTCTACGAACCTGGATATTTTTGTTTCTTCATCCGCTATCATGTTGGGGGCAAATCGGCTAAGCCTGGAGAATTCCGTGACGTACTCATCAACCGTACGTCTCCCTTATTTCAGATAGTTGAATTGTCGTTCTAATTCTATCTGTGCTGACTTATGATAGAATCTGTCTTCAAATTTCTTCTTGAATTCTGCCCATGACATGTCCTGGTCAGAATCTTCTGGGTACTTGGCACTCCACCAGTATCCGACTATGTCTTCCAGCTGGATGCGGATTGCTGGTACCATATCCTCGGGTTTAACTTTGGCAGCCTTCATTAAACCTTCAATGGTTCTCAGCCATTGACCCGCTTCCATCGCATTTTCAGTTCCTTTGAACTTGGGCGGCCTAAGATCCCTGAACTCTTTTAGGGTTTTATCCTTGGTGTTATTTGAATTCTGCATTTGTTCTAGTATCGTGGTATTTGTTGCATGGGCAGCATTGGCCTGTTGATTATTGGATTCCAATAATTGCTGGAACAAATGGAACATGTCAGCCATGGTTGGCTCAGTTGATGTTTGAGGTGGTGGATTGTTTGATTGAGCATGATTGTCCATATCCTGAAATAAAAGACACAATTCCTCAGGGAATATTCGACTCACAATGTTCATTCATAACAAGGTGTACAGCAGAGCCATATATATTTCATTAAAATGAGAGTATTATAAAATATGGTTTCTACTCTCAACTTCACATTTGTTTACATTCTTTTCATCTAACCTACTTATGTCACTCCACCTCCCCAAAATGTGACATAGTATCTATCTCTAACTGTCCCTACTTGTATACATATCTGCCGATTTTAAAATACCATACAGCAGACAAAAAAGAAGGATTCCTTCTTCACTGTACATATATTGGTTAGGTTTTTCTTATTCTATGGCCTCGATGAGGATTCTTTCCTCAGTGAGGATGTCAACTTCTGGATGGAGTCTTTCAAAGTCATCTAATGTACCCTCATATCCATGTAGTCCGATGTAAATGTGGTTTGGGTCTCGGACATGCAGGCAGTAAGTTGTATTTTCATAATATACTTCGGCTCCGTCTTCGATGTCCCTGATAATGGGATGCATGACTGCATAGAATACTTGGTAGACATGGATGTCGTACTAGTCGGGTGCGTTCCACATTAGTCTGGCATAGCGCTGGTATAAGTACAAAGTGTAATCACTCCCATCCCTTTCCAAACTTGGCATAAATAAGTCCATACCTACATTCATAATATTCTTAAGAAAAAAAATATTTACCAGGAATATAAAATATAGGAAAAGCATATTTATTTATTGATAGCATAACATGTTCCTACTACATACATTCATATATTACATTTCTACTAAATACATTCATATTCCTCCTACATATTGGGGGTTCTAATACTTATTTTACATATTTTACTACATACATTCACACACATCCTTTACATAATTAAGGATCTAATATTTACATATCTATAATTATACATCATCTTCATTCTAGGGGGTCTAAATCCACATACGTCTTATGTTAAGGATCCTCGCCTCTGGGTATGCCTGCTTCCATTCTTCTAGTGTACCGTTACGTTCATTCTCCGGACCTTCAGAGGGTTCTGTCTTGATCAGTACATAATAATACACCGTATTATAATATATTTTTCTTTCATCTACGATATCTGTCACCACTGGGTATTTCAGCTCGTAGTGTACCTCATAGGCTTCTATCATTCCCTTTGGTGCTACTTTCCACATCTTCTTCACAAATGCATAATACTCGTCCATGCTATGGTTGTCATTATTTAGTCTTACGAAGGGTACGAATCGGGGCATGATCTACATCAAGAATTTCTTGAGTCACTATCCATTTACTAGGATTAAATAGTTGGTTAGAAAAGAGGTAATCATCTACTAACTATTGATATTTCCTTCTCAGGGATTCCTAGAGTGTGATTGGGACTCGTAGTGCTCCTTAAAATTCTAGAACCTACGTTTTATCCGAACCTATTCCCTATCCTAGATTTTCCATTCTTACTGACCTGCATGGGCCACCACTTAAAAGATGTGTCACGTCCCGCTTCCCGGATGGAAGGGTGACGTCATAAACACATCCCCAGGCTACGTGCCGAAATTCGCGATTGTCGTCCGTAATCATCAGCAGAATGGAAAATACAAGGAATTTTCATGGTATTAAAATATAGTGTAGCTGTTATACAGGGAACTTTTCCAACAATACTATTACAGATTATTACAAAAGTAGATTTGTAAAATAACTACGATACTGCTTGCCATAACTGTAGGTAGTCCAGACGGTTTACTCCTCGTCGTAGTGCGGCGACACTTCGGCGGAGGCGTCTTCTTCTTCTTCACCTAGTGAACAAATACTAGGTCGTTTAGAATACGACGAGCAAGTCCTCGGCCAAGAACGGTGAAAATTAAACAAAACAAGGACTATGTAGTTCAGAAAGAAAACAGGGTATGCCAAATTGCACGGCTATATATATCTATATATATATATATATCTGCTTTAGTAAAACATGAATGGAATCAACGTCCTACTCCATGAATAATAATATTTTCGAGCTTCCCTTGAGCTTTTAGTAGGAATTGCTTTTCTTGAGCAATTAAGGACACTGCCCACCTATAATAGGCAGCGTTGTTTCTGGAGTAAGACTTAAATGAAATACAGTTTTGAGAACAATACTCCAAATAATCCTCTAAATATTTCTCGTGAACAATCCCGTTAACCTGGGATCAGGCTGTGATTTCTGAGCCTCCCTTGGGCTAAAAAGTCATCTACTGATGTTACTGTCAAATGGATGCAATTGATTTCCGAGCCTCCCTTGGGCTAGTACACCCTAGTCGAAACTAGATGTACGGATTCACGAGATTTCCGAAATACTGATCAGCTTTTGTTATTTATGTTACGGGATATCTAGGGATATTCAGTTGTTCTCCCCTCCCAAATGCTTTCTAAATAAGAAATTTTCTAAAAATTTCCGAAGGTCAGAAATTTGCCTATCTCCTAAATTTTTCAAAAATTTTGGCAGAGTCTTCTTTGTATTTAGGAGCTCCAAAAATTTACAAGAAGTACATATATGATAAAAGTAAAATCTGGGCTCGCCGACCCTTTCGGTGGAGCAACTCTCAACACCGGAACCACGCAGGTAAATAAATGGGATCGCCGACCCCTTCGGTGGAGCAACTCTCAACACCGGAACCACGTAGTTATAAAAGAACAAAAAGAACTTGAAATTTTTACCTGAGCAAGCAACGGTTACCTTTCCTTTAGCAATAAGTCGGTCGCGGCTTGCGAATTGTTTTACAGTTATCAGGATAGAGCAATATAAAAAAATGTTTACCCCAAATTATACTAGTTAATAGGCGAAGGCTTTTATACATATATATGTATATATATATATATATATATATATATATATATATATATATATATATATGTATATATATATATATATATATATATATATATATATATATATATATATATATATATATATATATATACGTATATATATCATTTAGATAGGATAAAGAAAATTAAATCAAACGAAACTCTTCCATATCAATAAGTGCATGAAGCAGGAAAATGAAAAATAAACGGGAATTATTTCTAATTATGGACACACACAAAATTGAGAAAATACTTAGTGAGTAGAGAAACGCAGGGTCCTTGTACTTTTACCTTCCCGGCGTGCGGTCCAGTTGTTCAGTTCCAATGTTTATGACAGACTTACCATTGGAGAGTCCCATGTTCATGTATGTTTATGTGTTCATAGAAATTCAAGTCCAAATAGTTCAGGTCCACAATCAGTTCCTTTAGTTGTGCATACTTACCCGTGATACGTCACCAATAATAGTTCCAGTGCCAGATTTTAATTCCTTTACCTATGTCTATCAAAATTGAACCTTTACTAGAAATCAAAATTGCAACATTTTAAATATCTCGAATTGGGTTAAATGCTACCAAAATTTTAGGATTTGTAATTAAACCATAATTAGGGGATATTTCCATAACTTATATTCCAAATTATAATATTATGAGATGAAAAAAATTAATATGTAACATGAAATTTCAGATTTAAAAGATTAACCTATACAAATTTAAATTCCTAGTATTACCAAAACTTAACAAAATTTTGTATGATCATAACTAAAAAATTTCAGAATCTAATATGATTTATAATAATTCATATTAACCTAGATGGAAAAAGATTAGAGAAGAAGAAGGAGAAGAGGACTTGCCTTGGATTGGAAATGACCTAGATTTCTCCAAAAACCCTAATTTGAACCCAATAGCAAATAACAACCCTTGTTAGTACTCTAACCTAGTTTGAATTGGAAAAAAATAAGGATTGGAGAAAGAAGATGAGGATTACCTAGGTTTCCTCCTTGGAGAGTTGAAGTGGAAGAGGAGGAGATGAAGAAGAGGAGGTGGATGAAGTGGTGGAGGTGGCCGGCGGTTGCTGGCGGCGGCAGGCGGATGGCGGCTGGGGGCGGCGGCGGCGGCGGCAGCGGCGGCAGGGGGTCGGGGCAGCGGCAGCAGGTGGTCGGGGGGTCGGGTGTGTGTGTTTGTGTTTTGTTTTTTTTTTTCTCTTCCTTTCCTTTGTGTGTGTGTGTGGTTCTTATAGAGGGAAGGGTGTGTGTGTGGTTTTTATAAAGGGAAAGGTGTGTGTGTGGTTTTTATAAAGGGGAAAAGGGTGCTGTGGTGTTGGGTTTTTTTTTTGTGGGTGTGGTTGTGTGTTGGGAGGAAGATTATATAGAGAGGAAGGGGGTGAGGTGTCCCCCTTCCACACAAGTCCATAGGACACATGGGGGGGACACTTGGCCATCCTAGGGTTAGGGTTAGGGTTAGGGTTAGGGTATGACATGTCATAAATAAATGACAATAATAATACTAATAAAAAAATAATTATCATAATAATGATAATAATAATAATAATAATAATATTAATAATAATAATAATGGGAAAAAATATGAGTATGACAAACCTACTTACTGTTATGAGTAAACCCTTTGATGTATAAATAAACCCTTTTGTTATGATTAACACCCACACACACATGCTAAACCTATACTTTACATGTTATTTCTTCTATGTGACACAATGAACCCTTGCTAAATGTTATCCCTCTAACATAACCCCCTCACACTTGAACACATTGTACTGCTATGTACACATTGCCATATCCACATTCATGTATCACTCACTCATTGTCTTTATGCACCTTGCTTGTAATAAAAATATATATGAATATATATGTAATGTGTGTTTGATAACTTGTGTAGCTTTGTGATTTTGTGTGAGTGATAGTCTAGGCTTGGTTAGGCCTAATGAGACTTGGTAGTCTAGATTTAGACCTAGTACTGCCTAGTTAACCTAGTTTGACTAGTACGGTTGACCAGAGTTGACCAAGAGTTGACTTTGACCTAGAATGACCTAGAATTATGTAGAATGCATAGTAGAGCTTTATTTTACCATTTTGGACTTGTTGTGACTTGTGTTGTTCTAAATAGGAGCCATACACCTCTCCTCGGACAGTACATTTCCTTTGGACATTCAGATATGAGGCGAGTACATTCTCTGATCATTTCATATCATGTTTAGGATTATATTTCCTGCTTTAGACTATCTTACTTGATGCTGACATGTTGGAACACGGATTGGTACTATATGGATCCCTTCATGAGATGTTATCCTTCTCGGGAGCATCAGATACTCTTGTCTCGTGTGTTTGACTTACATCATGTATCTCATGCTTCTATTATCATGAATCTTCGAGAATCAGCTAGTGACTCATGTACCCTCATGATCACTGAGCCTTCACGAATCAATTCATGAATCACCCTTTATGGGCAACGTAGCATAATCATGAATCTTAACGTAACTTGAATGGATCCTTGTGTATTGATTTGGGGATGTGGGAGTATAAATAAACATGTGAAGAAATCCAAGTAGTATAATCATGAATCAATTCCAAGTAGTGTAATCATGAATCAGTCCTTAGCCATTCACATGTTTATCCAGTACTCTGAATCACTAGCACTGTCTCTCTTTATATATATCGTAGATATTTACTTGCTGTAACGCCCCAGTCCCAAAATACGTAGGACTAGGATCATAGACATGCCAGCTGTATTCATACGAAATACGTAAGTCTCGTATGAATACATAAGCTGTAAAATGCAGTAATCCAAGACAAACTAATCCCATCCACAATGAAAAAAATAATAATATGAATATCAACTCAAATATTTATGATACAATCGTTGGGCGGAGACAAAGTCCACTACCAACTATCACAATGAAAGAAATGTACATGACTCGAAAAATGGAAAGACGAACCAAGCGCAATCGTCTTCGGAAGAATGGAGAAGACCACGGCGTTGGCTAGGATACCTGCGAAAAACATGAACATACACCTGGGGGAAAAACCAGGTCCTCAGAGGGACGTAACAAGATACATAAAAACAATACCATGATGAACTGTAAATGATACATGATAAAGAAACGACCACCTGCTCTAACACAATGGAACCTAACCATCTAGGTGTATGCAAGTCGAAAACTATACTGGAACATATAAGTGGGTAGGAATAAAGCATAGCATCCACTAGAGGCTTTTGCATGAACTAGTATACGTCTCTGACCGTATCTGACGACGAGGTCAGGGCCGTACAATGGATATATCCCCTAGTTCATACTTTGCATCGCTAGCATACCTCCTGACTTATCTGACGTCGAGGTCAGGGCCGTGCAATGGATATATCCTCTAGCGACACACCCATAACAGGGAAACCATAACCCATAACCGGGCAATCTAGAAGGCTGTGGGATAGCTCATACGTCCCAGTAGTTTTCCCCGCCCATGTATCACATAAGTCATATCCATGTCTTGGCGATCCATGTCTCTATACAAGTCGCTATCTAGACTCCGCTAATCCATAAATGAACCGACACACGAACCGCCCGTATCGGTAGGAAGTCGAATACGTAGGTTCGTGTCGACTCCATGATCCTCACTCATGTGTCGTGTATGAGACGTGTCAACAAGTCAAAGAAGTTATGAAGCATAACTTCAACATACCGGGAGAGTCCGCTACCACATATGGTCCATACACACACACACACACGCACACACACAAACATCGATATACATATCGATGGCACCCAAGTCATACTTGGACACACTCTTACTAATGTAAAAACACTAGCAACATATAAAATATCATGAATTAAATGTAAGTACAAGATGGCAAGGTATCTTGCCTGTTGCGACGCCTGGTGAGTTGTCTGGTGTGCTGCGATGATCAAGATGGCACGGCTACGACTTTGGTGTAACAACTACACAAAGGAACCTCTGTTGGTGGTACAGACCGATGCATCGGGTCCAGAACTGTCAATTTAGCTAGGGTGGACATATGGTAGACTCGAATTGGCGAGGGAATAGAAAGGATTTGGTTATGAACAAGAATAACTATTCGAAGAATTTAGTATAAAATAAACATCCATAAAAATACCTTTTATTTGGAAACTATGTTTGATAATCAATTATAAATAAAAAAAACTAGGTTTTCCTTTATTCAAAATATTACAAATAATTATTTAAAAATATAAGAAAACAATAAAAACTAATTTTGTATCAAATATAAAAAAGCCATAATAATGCAAAATAATATAACACTAATTTAGGTAACACTTAAAATACTTAAAAATATTTAAAATTTTACTTTAGAGCTAAAATCCAATTTAGTCAAAATGCTAAGGATAATAACAATGATAATGATAAAACTTTTAACAATGTATTTTGATAATAATAACAATAGTGATAATAATAATAATAATAATAATAATTTTAATACCAATAATAATAATAATAATAATAATAATAATAATAATAACAATAATAATAATAATAATAATAATAAACTATGCATTAATACTAATAATTTTTATATATTCATAATAATAATAATAATACTGAAAATGATAATAATAATCAAGATGATAGTAGTAGTAAATACATACAAAAAAACAAGAAAATAACTACATCAATAATAATAAAAAAAATTAATAACCAAAAAAAATACCCACTGCAGCAGTCATGGACTGCTGCTGCTCTTCTAAGAAAGGAAAGGGGAGGAGAGAGAGAGAGGAGAAGAGTGAGCGAGAGATCGGAGAGGAAGAGAGAGGAGACTGAGAGCGGGGCGGAGGCGAGAAGAGGGTTTTTTTTGGGGCGGCGTCGCACGAACGGGGAAGAGGGCGGTGGCGCGCCGGCCGAGAAGGAGGCGGCGGCGCTGGGCTGTTTGAGCGGGACGGCGGATGTTTCCACTCCAGCGACGGCGGAAGGAAAGGAAAGCGGGCGACGGGGCGGCGAGCTGGGTGGTGGTGCGTCGGAAGGGGGTTTCCCGGTCGGCGCGTGGTGAGAGCGGTCAGGTGGTTGATCGGTCGGCGGAGCTCGGCCAGTTTGGCGGGTGGTGAGCAGGTCGGGTCGTCGGCCAGGGCAGCGAGCCGGCGGAGTCGATGGCCGGTGGCGGAGGGTTTCGGCCAGCGGAGTTTGAGGAGAGGGTTCGGCGGTGCACGATCAGGCGGCGGAAGCGAAAGAGGAAGGACGGGGGTCAGCGGGCTGGACTGGTCGGCGGAGATCCGGTGGGCGGACGCGGCTGTTCGCCGGCGAGGCGGGGCGGAAGGCTCAAGTAAGGGCTTGTTCCTATTTTCTTTGTTAGTTGGTGACGATGCTGGTGGCCGGGGTAGTCGGGTTTACGATGTTGGCGGTGGTGGTGATGGGTGTTGATGGTCGGAGGGTTTCTTTCGGGGTCGCCGGCGTCGAACGTCGGTGATGGTGGTGATGGGTGTTGATGGTGACCACGGTGGTGGTCATGGTGACGACAGTGGTGCTGGCGGTGTAGGCGGGGCGGAGATGGCGTGTAGTGGAGGGGAAGTCGGAAAGGAGACGGGTGGTGTTGGGTGTCCAGGGAGGAGCCGAAGGGGGCTGCGGCTGGAGGTCGGCTGTGTGGTAGTGACGGGTGGCTGGACGGGACACGGTGGAGGGCGGAGCAGTAACTAGGTTTAGGATTCTTATTTTGGTTGTATGTGTCGGGGTATGTCTGACACAAGGAATTTACAATGTCTATGTAAAAAGAATGGAGTAAGAACTGACCGGAAGGGGACACGGACACGATGCACGGGTTTGGGTTGTGGAAATTTATTTATGGAGAAATTTGTGGGTGATAAAAGTTTATGGAGGAGTACCTGCCTATTTATAGGATGTGGGAATTCCCATTGGGATAGGATTAAGAGTAGTTTAAACCCCAAATAAATAATTCGTAATTTAATTTAAAATCAATCAAATCCAATTCAAATTCCAAATCCAAATCCAAATCAAATTAAGTCAAATTAAGTTTCAAATAAATTTTCCAATTTAAATCAAATTAAATATCTTGGTTTAAAATCAATGGACTAAATCAATTTCAAATACTAACTTTTTAAATAATTCTATAGATTCAAATCATGATTTGAAATCTCCACAATAAATTCAAAATATGCTTTTCAAAAATACTAATAATATTAATTTCAAAAATTACATTATTATTAAAATTAAAACTAATAAATAATTACTAAATATTTATGTATGTACAAATAATGTTTACGAAAATATACTTTTCTAATATATCATTTTATAGGAAAATAATTTATTATTACAACTGTATAAATAAAAGATGAAAGGCTTTTTCATAATTAAGATCATAAACTTGAAAATATTAGCTAGAAATAATTTTTATCTATATTAAAAATAATAATAATAATGTTTTTTCAAAAATATGTACGTTCGTCCATATTCGCACTCGACGAGCAAGAAAAATAATTTCGTGTGCGACGTACAATACAACTATACGACGTACCATACAATACAATTTTAAAACAGTACTAAATTTAATAAAAAAAAAAATTAGTAGAAATTTAGGGATTTTACACTTACAGTCTCTCTTTTACATTATGCTATTCTTCAGATCTTGTATTTTATTCTCTAGCATGATTACATTTTCTTTCCTGCTATGACTTGTTGAGATGTATTGTGCTCGCTCCTGTCCTGACTGGACCTGTTGATAAATTTTACAGATAGCTTGGAGGTTGCCTGCTAGCCTAGAGGAGACACAGTAGAGGTTGTATAGATAGCTAGAATTTTTCTTATAGCTTATTTTCAGTTGTCTTGAGCTGTATTTATTCTATGGATTATTGTATTTGAGATTTGAGATATTTTCTGGGTTTGTGTATCTTAGACACTTAGACTTCTATCTGCTGTATCTCTCTTGTGGATTCCATGTTTTATCTATCTTTTATCATGCTCTACCTTAGATGTGATTGAGTTTACATTCTGCTATGTCACCTCCATTCGGGGAGTATAAACTGCTTAGCCTTATACTGTTAGATGCATGAGACCTAGGACAGCGTTCTACCGCCGACACTGCGACGTAGGCTGGACGTACCCATGTCTCGCGCCCTAACTCTAGGGTGCGGGTTGTGACAGTACTCTTGGTCAAGTAAATTTTTAGCATACAAGTACCCTTTACATGAATACGACATGGCAATATGACCTAACATGATATGATAATCTGAGATAGTGACCCGTTATGGTGCACTCTTGACAAGCAACTTGACATGATAATTCTTGATAGTGGTCCGTCGTGACGCACTCTTGACAAGATAAGTAATCTCGATAAGTAACCTAACATGATAATCTTGATATGTTGTTGAGACGGCTATCTTGACTTGCTAAGTAACTTGACACCGTGGGTGATCATTTTTTAATGTACTCGTATAAGCTACCAGTCTCGTCTCGTATCATATCTATGACTTGCATCCCTGGTTACCACGGTCAGGAATTTATATTGAATCTGACTAGGTTAATAACTAGATTGATCAAGTAGTTCATATAGAGAGATGTTTCCAGTTACAGGCTGTTTCACTTAATAAAATGTCAGGAAAATTGGCTTTTGAAAATAAAACGAGAAAAAGTACAAGAAGTACAAATTTGATTCTGGGAAAGTATTACTGTAGAAGTCTGGTCTGTAAATGATCACTTTGTTCCTTGGACCATACGATGATGATGAAGATCGCTGCTTGAAGATGAACAACTGGAAGAACTAAGTCACCAGAAAGGTATCGAGGCACTTGGGCACTGATGGCGAGGCCGAATGCTTTCCTGCTTTGCTTCACTTTGTTCTGAAAGAAAGGTTGAAGAAGAATGCTCTAGAGAATCAAAAATCTCTGAGTTCTAATCTCTCTATCTTCTCTCATGTCTCTGTGTGTGTATTATGAGAAAAATAAGTCTATTTATAGACTTGGGCTCCTGTGCGTAAAAACTCAGCAAAAGTTCCATCTTTACGCTAACAACTGCCAGCCACAACCGAATCCATCCTCTGCATATGTTGACACGTGTCCCATCATTTCAGTAAGAATAGGATGTACGTACACACGTTCTTCGAGATGAGTGGCATGAAAGCCATGTAGGCAAACCACGTTCCAAACTAGTGGAGAAGAATAGGGCGTAAAAACAACCCCAATGTATTCTGAGCGTAAAGCAGTGGACTAGGCGTAAAATAGCCCTGTCATAGATTTCCCGCGTAAAGTGGTTATTAAATAACCTTGAGCGTAAAGTAGCCCAAATAGACTTTATGCACACGTCGACCTTCGAGCGTAAAAACTCATATAATCTCTGTGCGTAAAAGAAGCCATAATGTGAGCGTAAAAATAGCTCAGTCCACATACTAAACGACAACATAGGTCTCTGTGTAAAACAAATCCCTTCGAATTATGTGGTATATGCCATCATTAAATCTTTATGTCAGACTTTGCATTAAATGCAAGAATTGACAGCTTTGTCCAGCGTAAAAGTGGCTAGCCTGTCCTAGGCGTAAAACCATTGGCTTGACCCGAGCGTAAAAGTAGATAGCCTGCTTAGGCATAAAATCATTAGCCTCTTATTGGCGTAAAATAGATCATTTTGAGTAGAATGACCCATCTCTTTGACTCACTTTATGAAGCACTTTTTACGCTCCTACAAAGCCCCCTTCAAAGTTTTCGAATATCTTCAAAATTTGAAACACTTTGAACAGAAGCGTAAAAATCAGGATTTGACCAGTCAGCGGGCTACACAACAGTCATCCGCGTAAAAGTGGAGATATCCAACAGTCGGCATAAAATCAAGAAATAGTGTCGGTCAACACTTAACCGTCACAATAAATTTTCTTCTCGAAACTTTTGAATGCCTTTTCACCTCCCCGAGTTTGCATTAATAATGAGCAGTTTCCCATAAGGAATATGAAGAGTTGATTTGATTGTAAATAAAGAGAAATTCTTCACTCTTGCCATTCATCTCCATAGTGACATGGCGTCAAAGAAGGAGATTAACAATGAAGAGGCTTCGGGCTCCAGGATTGATTTTGAGCGAGCACGCAACTTTGTATGGTGCTTTGGACTGACTCCAGCAGTCTTCAGTCGCATCGATGGTGGTCCCTCGACTGCATATGAGGGATCAGGAGATACAGAAGCGTTTCTAAATCTGATGCGTCGCTCTGGGATTCGCAACATGCACGAGTTAGGTGCCTCCCTTCATCAGCCCAACGAAGGAGAGAAAAAATAATATTCCATGTATTGCGACTCTTTTATATGTAGGGGTCCACTCCCCCTTATTTATAAATAAAATCTTGATGTTAATCTCATCTGTTGGTACATAGAATTGTTCAACACTTCTTTTGACTGCTTCTATGGCTGTTCATTCCCGAGAGGAACAAAACAACACGTGGCATTTATTTTGTGGCCATGAGCGCCTTTTAATAGGATCTTTCCCGAAATAGTCTTATACCAACTATTTCTTCAACCCTTATAAATAGCTGAGTTTAGAGAATGTTTTATACATCCTCATTCTCATTGTCATTTTTCTGGAGATAGCTTTCTGCCTCTTTGCAAGAATTCACTCTTCAACGAATGACGATCCTTTCTGATGTCGTTCTTCTGTACGCTCGGTCACCAGATATCGATTCGACCAAAGCTGAACCATTTGGCCTTAATGGTAAGTTTAGTCGTAAACCATTATTTGCCTTTGATCTTTCTGTTGAAAACAGATGCTCACGAGCGTAAATCCTTGATAGATGTAGAATCTCATAGGAAAGATGCACGGGCGTAAAAAAAAACCTTGTTGAATAATATACTCCTGAAATGTTAGCGTAAAAAGCCTTGTTGAATGAGGAGCACACGAAACAATAGTATAAAAGCCATGTTGATTGAATGCTCATGAATCATGGGCGTAAAAATATCAAGCGTAAAGTCTTGTTGCCTGTTGAAGATAAAACAAGATGCGTAAGCATCTGTTTTCAGTTTCAATTGACTAATACACGTCTGATGATACTTCTGTCTAAAACACTTCTTCATTGTTGTTTTCTGCAGAAGTTTGGCTGAAGAGCTTTTCCAGAACCGGTATTGGCGACTTTGACGCTATGAGGAGCGTTCTTCTGACATCAACATCAGGGAGCTCATGCGCTTTTGACGCGCAAATCAGACAACTCAGAACTCTTCGTGGGATAGAAGGGTCTTCCTCTGTTGGTAGGAAGAGCCTTTATACATGGAGAGTTAGACGGTGGAGTCAACTCTAACCCAAGAAATTGGGTAGTAGAGTTCCTTTCACGGCAGAACTAGGAATTGTATCCCAATACTGGATACATTCCTATCTCCTTTGAGAGGCCGCCACTCCTCCACCAGTTGTATTGGCAGCAACACGTCTTCGGGCTGCCATACTCTGGGATTCTCCTCTCGTCTGAGAGAGAAGACCAGAGTTTGATTCCTACTGCTCTGGTCGCCACTGAGGCTCAGACAGCAAGGAATTGATACCAACAACGAATCCGACGAAGAAGATCCAAAGAAGAGATAGATCTCCATTAGGTTATCGTTGTGTGTATAGAATGAAAATCCAAGATTGTAATAGATTTCCATTATGATTTGTAAGAAAGTCTAAGAAATGTAATAGACTTTTATGATGATATGAGAATGGAAATGATAAGTCTTCTATGCTCAATAATTTTATATCTATTTAGATGTAATGTGGACATGATAGATAATGAAATCTTGTTTTCTATTTTTAGAGTATACAATACTATCAGAGGTAATATGGACATGACAGTATGTAAGAACTCAAAGAAAAGTAGATTAATATCTATGCAGAGGTCAGATGGAAATGATAGATAAGAAAAGTAAATGGATTTAATATTTATTCAGAGGTCATGAAAACATGATAAATAACGAATCCCACTTTTTAATCAATTAATAAAATAGAAGATTTAAAATCCCTCTCCCAGGAAATAAGAAATCAGCTTAACCAAACCTTGGTAGCTGGAGAATAAGGAGACAGACGTCATGAGCATATATGTTCATATTAATGGATGAATGAACCAACATAACTTTCGGGAAAAAAAAATATTGATTCAATTCCCTAATTAAATGGCTGAACCTGGTAAAATGAACGGACGGACCTTTTCGGGAATGAAAGATTGCTTTCAAAGACCGGTTCATCAACAGATCTCTTCTATAAATATCCGAAAACTCTTTGTAACATTTCATTCTTATTTCTACTCCTCTATTGGAAATGTCTTCCAAGGATATGCAACAAAAGAATGAAGTCTACAGGAAGGTTGAGGACGTCATCGAGACGCACCCCGCTGAGTCAATTGTGACAGGCACAACCGAAGTAGACGAAAGCTCTTCTACTCCCAAGCCACCACAAGATATATTTGCTTTCTTAGTAGAGCAGGAAAAACTCCTGAAGAAGAGGCGCTGAGGATGGCTGCCTGCAAATTTTTCATGAACTCAGGCAACGATGCCTTCGAAACATTGGCTGACTATGTATTCAATAAGGAAGGCAGTGGTCCTTGTCCTTTTATTTAGAACAAAAAATAATAAAAGGAATTTTATTTTCGTCATCCTTTTTCTTTATACATAGTACTTCTTGAGAAATTTTCCATTGATAGGCATCATGAGCAGATCTCCATTAGGCTTTGATAACCGATAGGCACCATTAGAAAATACGGTCTCAATTACATAAGGGCCCTCCCATTTTGCTTGGAATTTTCCTTTACTTTTGTGAGTCATCACCATCGGTCTTCGAACAGCCAATACTAGTTCGCCAACCTTGAATACCCTCTCTTTAACTTTACGATTGAAAGTTCGAGATATACGGGCTTGATATAGCTCAATATGCTGTTGTACTTGAAGATGCTTCTCATCCAATCCTTCGAGTTCTTGAAGTCGTAAGCGATCATTGTTCTCTATAGTTAGCTCATTAGCGATAGCTATTCGTAGAGATGGAATTTGGATTTCCAAAGGAAGAACAGCCTCACATCCATAAACCAATAAAAATGGTATAAAACCAGTAGAAGTTCGGACTGTTGTTCGATAAGCCCATAAACATTGTCACGACCCGCACCCACTGTGAGGGTACGAGAACATAACAACGCCCAGCCTACGCCGCAGTGTCGGCGGTAGAACGATGTCCTAGGTCAATCATCTAACAAATATAAAGGTACCTGTACAGTATATACACTCTGAATGGAGGTGACATAGCAATATACAGTCTCAATCACATCTAAAGCAGAATGAAAGATAGAAAGATAGATAGATAAATACTGGAATGAAGGAAAAACCACATAAGTACAACCAGAGAGTCTAAGTGTCTACTGACATAACAAATCAGAACATCCAGCTCAATATAAGACTCTAACACTGAAATGAAAGAATATATACAATCTAGATCTCAAATGATAGAAATAGAAAACCTAGACTAGGGAGCCTCAGTCTTTAAGCTAGTGGATCAGGCTGGAAATCTGGGTCACATATGGCATCTATAGCTGCCCCATAGTAGGTGTCTACGCAGGCCTCCTCCTCATCCTCTGTAATATTTTCAACAGGTCCAGTCAGGACGGGAGCGAGCACAAAACATCTCACGCAGTTCATATCGAGTTAGAAAATATAAAGCATGTAATAGAGTAAAGTACATGAAATGCTGAAAGAAGAAGATATATGAAAAACAGTAGAGATTTGATAACAGGAAATATCTAAATATGATAAGTAAGAACTATAAGGAACATGTGATTTTAGAGCACAATATGGTTATGTAAACGGGTTAGGTTATACAATAAAATGGGACTCCTTTGTACGTGGGTGTACAATGGACATATACAATTTCTTATACAATACGATTGATCACATAACCATTTCTACTCCCCCTCCCCAATCAATACACAAGGATCCAATTCAGTTACGTTACCTTATACAATGGCTTGTACAATGGCTTGTACAATGACTTATACAATGGCTTGTACAATGGCTCAATGTGATACTGAGAGTACAATATGCACAATGAGTGTACAATGATAAGGGTATTCAATAAATATAATATGTAAGTGAAACGCACATCACAATATGTACTTAGTGAATACAAGGAGATAACATCTCAGAAGAAGATCCATATAGTACCAATCCGTGATAAAGATCGTGTCAGCATCAAGTACAGTAATCTAGAGCAAGAATATAAATCCATACAAGTATGAAACGGTCAGAGAATGTACTCGCCTGATAGCCTGAGTGTCTGAAAAGAATATACTGTCCGAGGAGTGGTGTCTGTCTCCTATAGAACAGTACAAGTCACTATGAGTCCAAAATGATAATAAGATGTATTACAATGCATTCTAAATGAATCTAGGTCAATCTGGTCAAATCTAAGTCAAACCTAAGTCACACCAAGCTAAACTAGGTCGTACTAGGTCATACTGAGCCAAACTGGGTCATACTAGAACAACCAAGGTCAAACAAGGTCACAGGAAATTAATCCAAGTCAAACTAGGTCAATCGGGGTCAAAGGTTGACTTACAGTTGACTTTTGGTCAAAAAGTCAACTCTGGTCAATACTGAGTCAACCCTAGGTCAAACAAGTCACATGTTGACCAACTGTTGACTTCCAGTCAACTGGTCAACTCTGGTTTGGTTTTGGTCAAATCTGGTCGCTTAAAGGCTAAGTTTGACTCTCGGTTGACTTTTGTTGACTTTTGGTCAAAATGGTCAACCGATGTCAAAACTAGTCTATGAGTACTATATTTGATCATTACCAACCAAGGGAACCAAGTTCTAACTCTATCTTAGACTCCAACTCAAATACCCTATTTCTATGTATTACCTATATTACCTTACCAATGTAAATACCTATACCTTGCACAATACCACTCTAACCTAGGAATACTAGCCTAGGTTTCCTAGGATAGCTAGATACTACCCTATATTAATATTACCTACCAAGAAATCCTAATATCTAGGTCATCTAAGTCATATTAGACCACATGTTGGTTATCTACCCTTTACCTTGTCCTATACCTTACCAATACCACATATCACTCTCACATCTCCCTAACACTCACTCACACACAGCACTCATGATATCATACTCACTTACACATGGTCACACTAGGCTCTACCTATAGGTTTTCATATAGGTTCACACACTCATAGGCAATAGCTACCTATTAGGCTCATCTATAGGTTCCTATACCCTTCATACACCTATGCAAAAGCTCCCCCACTACTCACCTATACAATAGCTCACCCACATACACTCTTAGGCTCACAAACACACACATCAAACCCACAATCACACATACACAAGGCTGATTTGGGGGCTAAAATAGAGGGTTAGATATAGGGGTTTGAGTGGACTGAATTTGACAGCAATTTGGGACAATATCATGTGTGTTCAAGGGACTAGATGGGAGTCAATAGGGACAGCCATTGTAAGGTAAAATCTGGACTGTCAAGTGGCATTTGGGGACAGCCATCTAGGTGGCTTTGACTGGACTGAAATGGGGTTAACAAGGGTGTTTTTGGGACAGAAATCAAGGGTTCTATGGACTGTTTTGTAGGCCAACTTGTGGCTGAATATGGACAGGTTTTGGACATCCCACAAGTGGCTAAAGGGCTGTTATGGAGGGTGGTTTGAGGACTCAAATACCTGTCAATGGGACACCCAAGAAGGGGTTACATGGACTGAATTTTAGGGGGGTTATAGGGACTATCAAAGAGTGTTATGGACAGCATATAAGGGGGTTTTGGGGTCTAAAATATAGGGTGTGTTGGGGACATGATGTTGGGCATATCAAGGACTGTTTGCACATGGTAAGGACAGCACTTGGACTGCTATTTAGGGGTGCTTTGGTGGGGTGTTAGGACAGCTCTCAAGGGTTACATATGGACTGTTAGATGGACTGTTTGGGGTGGCTGTTGTGTGGCTAAGGGGGCCTGAATGGGACAGGTTCTAGGACTGATTTGGGGTTGCCATGGTGTCCTAAAGGACAGGTTTTGGACTAGTTTAGGACAGCCTATAGGCTATGAAAAAGGGGGCTACCAATGGAGGGTTAGGAGGGTATTTAAGGGCTGAAAATGAATGGTGTTTATGGGATTGCAATTTGAAGATTGGAGACTGAAATTGGACAGCCACCATGGGGTAAAATCTGGAATGTCCTTGACAGGTTTATGGGACTAGTACATGGGGCAATCAATGGACTGATTTATGGTTTGTAGGGAGGTTAGTTAGGACCAATGGGACTGGAATATGGGCTGTGCAGGACAGTGGTCCATGGGGACAGGTTTTAGGATACCATGGACTGATATGGGACTGGGTTTGAGGGAAGTTGGACAGATTTAGGTACTGTCTTGCTGCTGTTAGCAGCAGGATTCCCTCCCCAAAACATACCACTCTTCTCACACTCCACTCTCTCTAATCTCTAACTCTCTCAATACTCTCCACATACATAAACACACACACACACACACACACATATAATCAAACACCTGCTATGCACAACCACACACAACACAAATTCCTCCCTTGGCCGACCACATAACCCACCACCAACACAATATACACACCAACATAACACATATATATATCCATATATATCAACCATATTATATATATACATACATATATATATATATATATATATATATATATAGAGAGAGAGATTATCATATATATCACCATATATATACATATATTGATATAGGTAATATGATACAATGTGATACCTAGGAAAACTCAATCTAAACACAAGCAAAAATCTGGAATAAATATTAGAACAATACAAAATCAATATATTAATAAATTCCTATGTGTCCAAATAGGGGTTTTCCCATATGGACACAAACCTACACATAGGACACCTCTACAAGTGTCCAAATGGACATAAAATGGACACAAATGGACACTAAACCATGGGGGTCATTCCTATGGGTCAAAAATAGATCTATATGCATGAATGAATGGTTTAGAGAAGAGGTTATACCTTCCGGAAGAGAGATTCAAAGGAAAAAGGCCTCCCGACACGTAGAGATTCCAAATGGACACAAACGAGCTCCGAATCCTTCCAAACTTGGCTAGCACCTTCCTTTCATGGAGTAGAGGAGGAGAGAAGAAGATTTGGTGGAAGAAGGAGTTGATTTGGAGATAAAATCACTAGGGGTTGCTCTCTAGAAATTTGGGGAAGAACAAGAGAGAGAATGGAAGGGTGAAATAATGGAATGAACTCATGCCTATCCCCTCCTCACTTGGCCGGCCATATGGGCTGCTATGGCTGATTTTTGCAATGCCTAAAATACCCCCCTCTAGCCTATTAACAATATATTACAAAAGGGGTTCAAGTCGGGGGCTAGTTTAGTCATTCTAACACACTAATCAAATAAATCCTAATCCAAATAATTTAGCCTAGTCACTAACTAAAATAAATGACATGTGGGCCATGGCTAACTAGTGTGTGGGTCCACTAGGGTCAACACTACCCCGGGTCCCCGTTTCAAGTCGGATTGAGATGAAATTCGAACCCGACTCAAATAACCCCAAAATATTACAATAAATAAATAAATAATTTTAAAATAATAAAAATGAAAAAAATGACAAAAATACCTCTGTTTCTGAAAACTGGGGGTGACAAACATTCTCCAAGTTTCTCATTCCAATCATGTTTATTAGAAGAGACAAACTTTTTGAGAAGTTTAATGATCGTCTTGTTGAAAGCTTCGGCTAAACCATTAGCAGCTGGATTATAAGCCGTAGAAGCTAAATTTTGAATTCGATTCTTATCACAGAACCGATAAAATGCCTGACTGACAAATTGTGGACCATTGTCATGAATTATTCGGCGAGGGATCCCGAAGCGATAAATGACATGATGTTTGATAAAGCTAATCACATTAGATGTTTTCACTTCAGCGAGGGGAACTGCTTCTGCCCACTTAGAAAAGTAGTCGGTTATAGCTAATATGAACCGATGTCCTTTAACAAAAGGAGGGTTAATAGGACCAATGACATCCATACCCCAAGCTTCGAAGGGCCAAGAGGCTGCTGTAGGATATAGAAATTCAGACGGTTGATGAATAAAATCAACATAAATCTGACATGCTTTACATCTTCTGTCATAGTCTACAGCATCTGCTATCATAGAAGGCCAATAATACCCCATTCTTCGAATGCGATCTTGTAATTTAGGACCTGGTCGATGAGAACCACAAACACCATCATGAGCCTCTCGTAGTGTTTGTTTGGCTTCACTTTCTGAGAGGTAACGCAGTAAGAGTCCATCATATGATCGACGATATAACATATGTAAAGACGAATCATAATAAAATCGAAATGATCGTCTCTTAATTGATGCAGCTTCTTTTGGATCTTCAGGCAAAATTCCATGAACCGCATAGTCAATGAATGGAGTTCTCCAATCCCTCTGTTGGGAACTAGCCTCTGCAGTATAACTTTGTTCAATATACAGATTATTCTTGATACAGCACAGATCTCGGTCCAACAAAGTAATTGTATTTTGCCTTCGGATTGGAACAGCCAAATCTGCAGCTAGACTAGCAAGAGCATCAGCCTCAACATTCTGAGAACGTAGTACAAATTCAATGAAGAATCCTTTGAAGGAAAGGACCAACTCGACTACCACTTGATGGTAAGGGATGAGATCAGGGTTTATGACCTCATAAGTCCCTCTAACTTGATTAACAATCAATTAAGAATCTCCATAAGCTTCTAGGAACTCAATATCCAATTGTTTTGCTACTTGGAGACCAATCAACAGAGCATTATATTCTGCTACATTATTGGAGCATGGCTCATTGAGAGAATAGACACGGTATATGACCATTTTGTCAGGAGAAATCAAGACGATTCCTACCCCAGAGACAATATTGCCTTTAGGTCCTACTCGTGATGCTCCATCAAAATATAATTGCCATATATCATTCTTCAAAGTCATGTTGCAATCCACGATTTCATCTGGAATGTCCTCATATAACTTCGATATTTCCGATATAGGGTGAGCAGCTAAGAAATCAACTAATGCCTGACCCTTTACTGATTTTTGAGGTACATAAACCATATCATAAGGAGTGAACAACATCGTCCAAGTAGCTAATCTGGAATTAAGAATGCTCGACTTTCTCATAAATACCCGAATGGGATTTATTCTGGAGATGACATGAATAGTTTGTCCTGTCACATAATGTCTTGTCTTTTGTACGGCAAAAACCAAAGCCAGACATTCCTTTTCTACAGGAGTATACCTGTGTTCAACTCCAACCATCATTCGGCTAAGATAATAAATCGCATGTTCATGACCCATATCACTTTTCTGTGCGAGAAGAGCACCAAGTGAATGATCCAAGGCTCGAACATATAGTAAAAATGGTTTTCCTACCACTGGAGGTACCAGAACAGGTGGATTTGTAAGGTATTGTTTAATATCATTGAACGCTTCTTGACACGCTTCATCCCAGACAAAAGATACACCTTTCTTTAATAGATGGGAGAAAGGTTGACATCTCCCAGAGAGATTAGATATAAATCTCCTGATATAAGCAATGCGGCCCTGAAAGCCACGGAGCTCTTTCAGATTACGAGGAGGACGCATTTCAAGGATTGCTTTAACTTTATCAGGGTCAACATGGATACCCTGAGAAGTAATAACAAATCCTAAAAACTTGCCACTAGAAACCCCTAAGAAAGACTTAGTAGGGTTCATTTTCAATTGATGTTGACACATCAATTCAAATACTATCTTTAAGTCTTAAATATGATCATCTTTTGATCGACTCTTAACAGCAATGTCATCTACATAACATTCAACTGTTTTTCGTAGATGCTCTTAAAAGATGTTGCTCATAGCCCATTGATATGTGGCACCGACATTTTTGAGACCAAACGGCATAACCGTATAGCAATAAACCCCGAGGGGTGTTCAAAAAGAAGTATGCTTCTCATCTTCTGGATGCATCTTAATCTGATTGTATCCTGAGAATCCGTCCATAAAAGATATGCGTTCAAAACCGCATGTATTATCTATCATGACATCAGTAATGGAAAGTGGGAATTCGTCCTTTGGACAAGCCGTATTAAGATCTCAATAATCTATGCAAACTCGGACTTTTTCGTTCTTCTTCATAACAGGAATAATATTGGCAACCCAATCCGGATGTTGCTCTTCACGAACAAAGCCACATGTAATCAACTTTTTGACTTCTGCTTCGATTGCATCCATCATATCTGGTCTAAAGCATCGTTGCTGTTGTTTTACAGGCTTGGCATTAGGCAAAATATTGAGCTTATGAGTAGCAACTTTAGGATCTAGACCCGACATATCCTCATAACTCCATGCAAAGATATCAATATATTCTTTGATCAATTTTATCAACTCTTCCTTTTCATCTTCGGAGAGACTCTTACTGATGAATATTGGTTTGGACGTGGTTCCATCTCCAACATCAATCTGGACAACCTCATCTTCTGTAGGTGGCTGTCGCTGTTCAAAACGAAGTTCCCATTGAGTGTCCATTTGTTGGGCCCAAGGGTCATTTTCAAATGGCTCAATTTTATCATCAATTTGAACCATGTAAGCTGAAAATACCTGCTCAAATTCATCATAATAGTCTCCTCTAGCATACAAGGGGTAAGAAATATCAGATTCGATGAATTGGATTTCTTCTGAGTCAGATGATTGTGAAGAACTAGAGGAGAATTCTTCTTATATATCGTCATTAAACATATGGGACGGATCATATCCCAATCCATAACGAGTCTTCTGGTAAAACGGATCACCACATAACGGGAGTCGTCTACCTTTGCTTTGATTGAGACCTTGCATAGTCTTCAAATTGTATCCCATATTCTGAATGGTCTTGATAGATTATTGACTATATTTGTTAATTCGGATTCTTCCTTTATCTTTATCTTTCAGATCGTCTGTCTGAGCAACATGGATATTTCTAGCCAAGCCAAACACAATTTGGTGCTTGTTTTTCTTATCAGACGAAACCACGAAATAAGATTCTTCATGACGTCTATAAGTTACACAAGCTTGCGATTAAGCAACTACCGGAAGAAGATAAGGAGAAGATGTTAAGAACTTTTGAGCATAAGGTCCAACATCAACCTGAAGAGGAAAGGAATTTTCCTTGTAGTTAATGTATAGAGTTTCTTCTGGCTCTATGTCGTCTTTATATTGATGACTTTGATTATCAGAAGATAAAGTCATTTTTTCAATAAACTTGACAGCCATATACTCGAAAAGGAAATTTTTATTGATATCAAAAAGTACAGAATGATCAATATTTACATCATTTATAATTTGATTGCCATGCGCCGGATTAATCGTTAATGGATCATTATCCGTCTTCTGCATAGATTTATCAAGGTTGACAATCAATGGTGGTTCTGGATCATTCGTACAAGAAGTACGCCATTTGACCTTAATCATAAAAGGTTGAACTTGGCTCTTAGCAGGAATGTTTACTGATTCCTCAGATGAAACTTGAGTTCTTCCTTTAACGTTGATTATCAAAGGCTGATCATTGACAGATTGGGATTGGATTCGTCCCTTGACTATGATCTTCAAAGGTTGTTCTTCATGCGGATCTTTATTAATAGACTGATCTTCATTAAATGATTGATCTTCAGCTATGTCTGATATATCTTTCACATGTTCTTGTTTATAAAGCCTTGAATCAGAAAAATAGGCTTCGACACCCTTGAAGGGATTGATATCAGCAAATTCAGTCTTTACAACTCCTTGAGAATCCACATACTTGAAGCATTGGTGGAGAGTTGAAGGCACAATGTTATGTTCATGAATCCACGGTCTTCCAAGAAGAATATTATAGGATACGTCTGAGTTGATAACATAGAAGGTTACCATAGTTCGCAGATCGCCAATCTGAATCTTCAGACGAATTTTCCCAAGTGGTTTACTCTTGCCAGAGTTGAAACCAACTATTGTAGTACTAGTGTAAGTCAGCTCAGTAGTAGGAATCCTCAGGGGTCTTAGCATACTCTGAAGAATTATGCTAATTGAAGACCCAGGATCAATGTAAATCCTGTCAATTTCAGTGGATCCAATATACCCAATGTAGCACAGAGGCCTGTCATATTTGTTATGCTTCAACAACATATCTTCTTGTGTAAAGGTGATGTTGGGAATTGCTTCCATCACACTATGACATTGCGGACACGACACTGGAGTACTATCAGTACTCTTGAGTTGAGCCAAACATGAATCTGCCTGAAGTAGAGCTACGCTCAAAGTCTCCCTGCTTTCTTTAGAAAGACGAAGCAGCTCAAATATGGATATCTAGCCGAAGTATTGGCTAACTGAGCTAGAATATCAAATTTGTAAGGTTTCATCACCACCCCTTGACTGGAAGCAGACTTCAATGGAACGTCAAAGCGTACTGCTTTCTGTTTCCCCTTTTCAACCACAGAGGGTTTAGCAGGAACAGGAGAAGGTTGAGCTGGTAGTATTTCCACTACGTCTTCTGCTTCTTTGGAAGATCCCTCATAATCTTTGTGGTACTCCTTCTCAGATCTTGTACCAGTAAAAGTTTCTTCTTCAGACTCAAGAGAAGGAAGTACCATATTACAGGATTTAGTCTTCCTTCCCTTAACCTTCTTCTTGTAAGGATTATTGTGAGGAACTTCAGAACCCAATCCAACAGTAGATTTTTGATTTTGAATCTGTAAAGGAAGTCGCATTCCTTTATTATAATTCAAACCTTCTGCCTTCTGAAAGTCATAACCCATTTTCTTCATGAGAAGGACAGATTGCTGACTGTATAGATGAATGGGCAGTAGACTTTTAACAAGTGGTTCCACAGAGGAAGATGAAGAGATCTCTGTAGCTATAGGAGAATGAGGAATAGATGTCTCTGTAACTACAGGAGGAGAAGGATTCGAGATACGAGGGAAAATCCCTGTATGAGCTTTTTCGTAAGCAGCGAAGACTTGTTGTGCCCGGCATAAAGGGATACTATTCATAGCTAACCACTGCTGATGAGTAAGCTTGAGTTTAGTAGGAGGAGCTAGACTTAGAGGACATATGTTCAATCCTCTTAGTCTATCTTCCAAAGGAGTGCCATCCTATAGATAATTTGAATCATCGGGATCTGGAATAACATAAGAAATCATGTTGCAGGTTTTGACTTTCTTACCTTTCTTAGATTTTGAAGTTTTACCTTTATTTTCCAATTCAGGTACTAAGTCAGGATGTACCCACATAATTTTACCATTTTTTAAGGTAAGAGGCAGCAATCCTTCATTTTCTTCTCTAGGAGGCGGGATATTCATAATCTTCATCGTCGCCTTCGGAATTGGGATGATTCCATCTGGGACTTGCTGTGGTGGAAAATCTCCGAATTGAAGAGAAACCATATTGGTTGTTACCATATGGTCATCATTGGTTAAGGCGATAGCACCGCTATTTATCAGCTCTTGGATTTTCTTCTTCAAGACATAGCAAGCACCGGTAGGATGATTAATGTATCTATGATAGATACAATATTTGGGATTGTTAGTCAGATTCACCTCATTAGGCCTCTTTGGTTCTGGAATCTGAAGTTTGCTACTCTTTACCAGACATTGAAATATCCCTGGGATATCACTCTCATCAAAAGAGTATTCTTCCATTGGCCTGGAAGATTTCTGACTATTCGGTGTCGTTTTATTCTTGGAAAGATTAACCATGAAGGTATCTTTTCCTTTCACATTACGATTACCGGAGTTATTACCAGGATTACTTTTCTTTCCTCTATCATCTGAGGCGAAAATTATCCCATATTCACGAGCCAACCTACCATTGGTCTCGGCCGAAACTGCTGCTATGATAAACGAAGCCCAATCTGTGAATTGGGAACCCGTAAAAACAGCAATAGATGGTCACAGATTCATCTTGCATGTATCAATGAGTGCTGAATCTGGCATACCAGGAGGCATCTTTAGAGTAGCCTGTCGGAAGCGTTCGATGAACGTCCGAGTATCTTCTTTCTCCTTTTGTTTGATTTCTATTAATGAGGACATGTTCATGTCCATACCTCCTTCATAGAAACGGGAGAGAAACATTGCCTTAAATTCGTCGAAAGACGAAATGCAATTGTCGGGTAAACTTCGATACCAGTCGTAAGCTGAACCCGTCAAGCAACCAATGAACACTCGAGTGAGAAGAGCATCATTTTTCTGCAGATGTACAGTCATAATATCAAAATAATTAATATATTGACTAGGAGAAGCCCTCCCATCAAACAATACCATAGATTGATTTTGGTGGAAAGGGTACATCATTCCAATGAAGAGGATAAGGTTGCTTAATCCCTAACCTCTGGAGTTGATCCTTATGCCTCAAGACTTCAAACTGTACTTTGAGCTCACGCACTGCTTGAATGGCCTCACTAGTTTACGGAAGCACATTTGATTGAATAGTTGTTGGATGTACCGTAATCCCCACCGGAGATGGTACATCTTCTGGAATAATAGGATCTGGAGATGCAGAATTTTGATTAACAACAGGCTCCTGAACATTCAAAGGTATATCAGCCCCTTGACTATCTTGAGTTTATGCTGCTACTGGTACTGGTGTTATTACTGTCGGCTGAGCAGTTTGTTGATTCAATATTATCTGATACATGTTTTGCACCATGTTAAGCATGTCTTTCAGTGATTGCTCAACGACAGTGATACGCTGTTCTGTATTAGCAGATGAGGTCTCTGGTTCATCTCCAACAGCGTAGGATTCAACCTCTCTTGAAGATATAGAAGGATCAGTATAGAAGTATGAATCGACAATGTCAGTCTCGGACTCAAAAGATTGAGTACCCCCCCAGCTTCTGAATCAGAAGTCTGCAATTGTCTTTGTCTTCTTGATCGAGTATTCTGATATACTCCTTCAAAGGAATCAAGAAATCTGTTGAACTGTTGTTGACCTGGAGTTTGGGACATATTTCGTCTTGGACGTCGTCCTCTGTTAGTATGGGATGCCATGTTGACTGACACATATGACAACTCATGTTCTTGGTCTTCAGTTTGTTGTTGAGGCACATTAAAACTCAATCGATCAAAAACTGACCGTTTTGAAGCCGAACAACAACAATTGATTACAACCTGGTGATAATCACAATGATATTTTTCTTGGAGAAATGTCATCGGAGATTGTCTATTCTTACGCTTTTGCATTAGCAATTCACGTAAGTCAGAAGGAGTAGAGGGCATAGTCTTCTTTATTACATTTGGGGTAGAAAAACGTTTAGTCCCTTGTGTATAAAAAAGATTACTGGCTGCATTCGCAGAACCAAATTGTATATTTCTATGCTTTTAGAGTTGTGTGCGTAAATCTTGAGATTTTTTAGCATGAAGGACTCCATTTTCATTGCGTGTAATTTGTAGATTTGATACTTTGCGTAGAGCAGTATAAGAAGGCTGTTGGTGTAGAATATTTTTACGCTGCACACGTTTAGGTACATTCACATTAGATATAAAAACATCATTACGAATTTTATCTACACTGTCAAAGACAGGAGACTTACCTTTACGCGTAGAGCGTAAAAATTGGTTATCTACCGCATCACAGACGGAAGATTTTGCTTTACGCGAGGAGCGTAATTTATTTGAGCCTACCACGTCACCGACGGGAGACTGATTCTTACACTCAGAAGCACAAACTTTAGAGTCTGCCCCATTACGAATGGGAGACTCATTCTTATGTACTGAGCGTAAAATTTGGTTTTTACCCACTGAGCGTAAAACTTGGTTCTTACGCAGTGGGCGTGAAACCTGATTATCTTCACCGTTACAAACGGGAGATAAATCGTCACACTTTGAGTGCAACTCTGAAGTAAGGACTGCCTCGTTACGAACGGGAGTCCCTACGACAGGAGTGGGAAGAATTCCCTTGCCACTAGCAGCAACAGAGAGATCAGAAGCTATTTTGGATTTAGAAATCCAAACTTTTCGTGCTTTGCGAGATTTTTGAACATTGGAGTAGCGAGAACCACCACCAGTTCGGAGCATCCCTTCATAAGCAGTCTGGTCGAAGTGTACAAGCAGTCTTCTTTGTCGATCCAATAGACACATCATCGTATTGAGCAATTGCCTCTTCGTCAGAGGAGAAGGTCGTCCCCAGCAGAGTCGCCATTTTGTTTCACTTAGCAAAATGTCAGAAAAATTAGCTTTTGAAAATAAAACGAGAAAAAGTACAAGAAGTACAAATTTGATTATGGAAAAGTATTGCTGTAGAAGTCTGATTTGTAAATGATCACTTCGTTCCTTGGACCATACGATGATGATGAAGATCGCTGCTTGAAGATGAACAACTGGAAGAACTAAGTCACCAGAAAGGTATCGACGCACTTGGGCACTGATGGCGAGGCCGAATGCTTTCCTGCTTTGCTTCACTTTGTTCTGAAAGAAAGGTTGAAGAAGAATGCTCTAGAGAATAAAAAATCTCTGAGTTCTAATCTCTCTGTCCTCTCATATCTCTGTGTGTGTATTATGAGAAAAATAAGTCTATTTATAGACTTGGGCTCCTGTGCGTGAAAACTCAGCAAAATTTCCATCTTTACGCTAACAACTGCCACCCACGACCGAAGCCATCCTCTGCATATGTTGACACGTGTCTCATCATTTCAGTAAGAATAGGATGCACGTACACACGTTCTTCGAGATGAGTGGCATGAAAGCCATGTAGGCAAACCACGCTCCAAACTAGTGGAGAAGAATAGGGCGTAAAAACAACCCCAATGTATTCTGAGCGTAAAGCAGTGGACTAGGCGTAAAATAGCCCTGTCATAGATTTCCCGCGTAAAGTGGTTATTAAATAACCTTGAGCGTAAAGTAGCCCAAATAGACTTTATGCACACGTCGACCTTCGAGCGTAAAAACTCATATAATCTCCGTGCGTAAAAGAAGCCATAATGTGAGCGTAAAAATAGCTCTGTCCATATACTAAATGACAACATAGGTCTCTGTGTAAAATAAATTCCTTCGAATTATGTGGTATATGCCATCATTAAATCTTTATGTCAGACTTTGCATTAAATGCAAGAATTGACAGCTTTGTCCAGCGTAAAAGTGGCTAGCCTGTCCTAAGCGTAAAACCATTGGCTTGACCCGAGCGTAAAAGTGGATAGCCTGCTTAGGCGTAAAATCATTAGCCTCTCCTTGGCGTAAAATAGATCATTTTGAGTAGAATGACCCATCTCTTTGACTCACTTTATGAAGCACTTTTTACGCTCCTACACAGGCGATCCCGTTATCTCGGCCACACCTGATGGACTTGTAGCCTGCCTACGAGTAGGGCACATTTCCAGCCCACTATCATGTGTGGTACTTCATGAAACAAGTACTATGCACACTGCCATATGTTGCACTCCAAGTCACCTAATAATTCTTGATAACTCTTACATGAACCTCGCCTAGATAACCTGGATAGCTGTAGGACTTGTGACTGCGGGAACATCTCGTTACATCTTGCTAGTAATTAGGCTTATGATAATCCTGGTTAGTTAAAGTATCAAGCCGTACTCTTGCTTGGCCGTGAATGTTGGTTGGGTCCTATCTTGTCTAGTCTTGTCAAGATCCAGTACATGGCTATCTCAGGACATGCTTGTTTATGCTTTACTTTATCGATAATTGGTCAGAGACTAAGTTTTGTTCAGGTGAAGGGTTACAACCCCAGTCCTTGTTTGGTTTAAGGGTTGAAACTGGGTTACCGGAATAGTTCCTTAGTTATCTTATCGTTTATCCCCTTATCTCTTAACTCCAAGTTCTTATTGTTATTTTATGCCTTGTGATCTAACATGCTGGTTTTAGTTCTTAAATAAAGCCTCCCTTGTGGCACTTTCTCTTTCTGGGGTCTGACGCAGCTGATTTTGTATGGCTAAATTTTGGAGTAGCTCCCGAGGATCTCCCAACCTTCCAGCCAGATGGTGAACACTAGGCACAACCATGGCAACGAGTGGGTAACCGCTTGATTTCGACTTTGTATGAGTAAGTTATGCCATTTTCGAGTTCACGGGTTCCCCACACCTTTTGGTGCTGTCGGAACGAAGAACAGTGTTGTGCGCATCGTTTTTACCGCGCGTCGTGCTTGCGCTGTGGGTATTTTTGCCCGCACGCGTAATGCAACTTGCGCGCTGTGCTCCCGTGCTCGCGTGCACCTTGCGCCGTAGGTAATTTTGCCCACGAGCGCAGCACAACTTGCGCGTCGCGCGCCCGCGCGATTTTCTGCCGTGCGCCCGCACGATTTTCTGTCGTGCGCCCGTGCTTCGTGTTTGCGTGCACCTTGCGCCGTGGGCATTTTTGCTCGTGCGCGCAGCGCAACTTGCGTGTCGTGCACCCGTGCGATTTTCTGTCGTGCGTCGTAGGCATTTTTGCCCCCGCCCGCAGCGCAACTTGTGCGCTACGTGCTCGCATGATTTTCTGTCATGCGCCCGTGCGCCGTGCTTGCACGCACCTTGGGCCATGGGCATTTTTGCCCTGTCGTGCGCCAGTGCGCTGTTGTAGTGCCCCGTCCCACTCAGTCAATCGGAGGAATCGAAACTCCGACGACGTTCGAACTTAGCCTCGCAACGGCTGCTCGAGGACATCGTTCGGTCAAGGCGACCGCTCGCTCAGGTGGGGTAGTTTCGATAAACTTGTCTCATCTTAGCCTTCACATAATAAATCACGTGTTTTCAACTTGCATAAGTAGGCTTAATAATAAAAGAGATGAATCCACATAGCTAAGGAAATAATCCCGACGGATCGAATCGAGTTTAGAACATGGAAAAAGTCCCACGGTCGGCTTAGAATTATTGCACGGTGTGCTTTGAAAATGACACTCGGTCCTTCGTCCCGTGGCTTGGAAGAAGGAAAAGTTGGTCTTCGTCACAAGCTAAGAGTTAGCCTAAGTCATAGGCGTCGCGCATAAATGATCGATAAAGCATGCACGTTTCCTCGAAGCAAGGCTCGGCGTAGCCTTGATCGTCCCATGAGCTAAGTGGTATCGCACGGATTATGGCATGAGTTTAGGTACCCAAAGACCTTGGTTGTTCAAGTTGAGCGCATGCTCGGTCCCACGGTTCTACGGCTGCATATAGCTATTTGTTCCCACGGTCTTAAGGCTCATCACATAGTGTATGAGGCGGTCCCTTGGTTGGGAGTCTCACGTTCTTATGCACGTTTTCAAAGTATGAGGCTGTCCCTCGGTTGGGAGTCTCACGTTCCTATGCGCGTTAAGAAGTATGAGGCGGTCCCTCGGTTAGGAGTCTCACGTTTCTATGCACGTTAAGAAGTATGAGGCGGTCCCTCGGTTGGGAGTAAAAACGGTCCCGATGCACGTCATGCAAGGTGTGGTTCAGAGCACAAGTTGCTAAGTATAGTTCCAGTCGTACCAACAAATTAGGTCATGCATTTACGTGAGTCTAGATGTCTCGTAGGTGCGTGGTCATTGGACAACTTGTCAACAAGGATTTCTTCCTAGATTGGTTATACGCCAGGGCACCGGGCCCAGTCGTCCTAGGGGAAGACGTTATAGCAACGCACGTACTGCGTGGGTAGTCGGAGGCTTTCAACGGGGCTCGCTACCGGCGCTGAAGGACCCGTCGCCTACCCGAGCTATATCCACGATGGCTTGTCATGCCAGTGGCCTTTCATATAGATATTTGGCGTGCTAAGCGGCGAATTCGCATGCACGGTGTCGGTCGTAACAAAGGAAGTGTAAGCACGGTATGTGATGAGTTGTGGAATGCGTGCACGGTATGCACATAAGGTATTATGAAGCCTAAGATTTGGCTATGCGTAAAGATACGTGCTTCGGCATGAAATATGGCATCGTGCTTGAGTTCTCAACACCGGTTCCATAAGTTGGGTTAGACGTTTCAAGTTAAGTTTGAAAGGGCCGTAAGGTGAGTTTGGTTAAGTCAGGTTAAGTTGTGAGGCACGACCTTGAAATGTGAGGCACGACCACGTTATCACAACACAAGTATAGGCAAAACTTAGCGAGGAGGCACTGCCTCAGAAATATTGAAGCACGAATCGAGTTCATTGCACGACCGAGTCGTTATGTCCCAGAGTATGGCACGAAAGACAAGTATGAGTCGGTGCATTGACAATGCAAGCACGAGAAAGGTCTAGAGGCAAGGATAGGGAAGATATCGGTACGATAGCACGACGATGGTCTAGAGACACAAATAGGCCGAGAGCCTATGTCCTAAAACTGATCCTAAGGAAAGAATAGAAAGACAATCGTAAAAGGGATACGTTGCACAAAAGTAAATTAACGTGTTAGTTTTGTATGGGTGGACGGGGAGCTCACTCTACCAGTACAGTTGAGTACTGACACCCACATAGGTCTCATGTGCAGGCACAGGTAGAAGCTCGTAGCACGGAGCTCGCTTGGATGCGTCGAGGTACGGAGTTCCTTGATGATTCGTAGCGTACGGCTGCGTGGAGTCAAGACTTATACAGGACATAATGTATGGACGTCGCCTATCCGAAGCTTTCGCTGGCTCAAGCATTGTATCGAGAGAAGAGAGAGAGAGCAGAGTGAACTTATAATGTGAGAAAAGTGAGCTTGAGAGACTTGTAATCTTGGCCTTGCGCCCTTGTAATCTTTGTTTCAATATTAATAAAGAGCTTCTTTGAATAACTTGTGTTTTGCTTCAAATTTCTGCTGCTATGATTCAATGTCTCTGTCCGGGACTTCTGTGCGACGATCCCGTCGCAGCCGCTGTAATCGGCCGTTATGGAATCCGCCTTGTACGAGCGCAATCTAGGCTCGTGCGGCATCACGCCTTAGCGATGACGATCGTTCCTACGGGTGCGGGGCGTGACATAATGGTATCAGAGCACGGCTTTACGTCCTTGGACTATCGATTAAATTCTTTAACTCCGTTGTTTCCGCAAACTTTGAATTGTTGCTTCCGCATGTTGATATCGTTGGTGCGCTCTCTCTCAATTGTCCCCTGGGATGTCCATACAATAAGTCTAATATTTTCAAAAACTTATACAAGTGTTCAATCGAACGCATCGATAGGCGATGGCCTTTGGGCCGAACGGTGTCGACCTTGAGTTGATAGAAAACACGTGCTAAAGTTAGCAAGTCGCATGCGTGCCTAAATAGTTCTACGTCGACGTTAGCAAATGAGCGTGCAAAACTCGGAGTATAGTCCGTACGGGATGGCTATGCACACGGCCTTTTGGCTAAGTTGTGCCGAATATCGCGCACGTAGACCTTCTGGTGCGAACGAGTTTACGAGCGAGATTGACTATCGCTCGGATGAGAATAAGTGAGACGTAGAACGTATGTTGATAGAGACGCTACTTGACCAACGCTAAAGTGAACACGAGAAATGATTCTTAGACCTTGAGGAACGGGCGAACGCACAATTGAACATGTCGGTTGTGAATCGTATGACCTTTTTGAGAATTTGTAGAATGACTTGACCCTGAGTGGTGTATGGACGTTATAGAAATTTGTTCGAGCGAAACTAAAAGATTTACGGATAGTACGAGTATGTCGACAAGCGATGATATCGCAAAGACTTAGAACGAGTAGCGCTTAGTTGGTTATGATTCGAGAGTCGCAAACGAGATATCGTTCGGACGATTTGTGAATAGTAATGCGAGTTACAAAATGGTTGAATGGAGATTCTAATAGATAAAATAAATGGACGACTTGATCGAAGAAATTGATACGGATCGTATACGAAAAGTTAGCACGACGGAAAGATAGCGTGCATAAACGGTTTGACTTCGAAGTTATGCAAACGACTCTGAGGAGTGGAATTGACGTTGCTAGATGATTTGAGTTAGCAAAAAATGATGCAAATTGAGGAAATACGTTGGTCAATAACTTAAGATAGATGAATGAACAATACACGAATTTGGGTTTGAGAAAATTTATATTGTGAACGATTCGAGGGATAATGATCGAACTTGAATTTAAATGTCGAGAAGATTATCCAGTCGGACGATAGCATCATTCTCACGACTCGAAATTCATCGCAAAAGAAGATCGTCAGGTTACGCATATCATCGATGGTATTGAGGCGTATCAAAGATCGATATGCGATAACTCGGAGGTACTCTGACACGGTGAATGACGATCGTACAAGTGCTATCGTTTTGATGGATGCAATACTTAGAATTTTTGTTGAGACGAATGTTGGATGGAAATGATTGTGCCTTGATGGTTATACGGATAACCACAGCGTCGACATTCTTGTCTTGCGCGAGCGCACACTACAACAAATAGGACATACAATAGCAGTTTATCTATAGCGTTCAAGCCTCCCTGCTATAGAATGTCATCATCAATAGCGTTCCTTCTGCAGTGCTATTAAAATAGAATACAATAGCAGTTTATTTATAGCGTTCGAGCCTCCTTGCTATTATAATATAATCATCCATAGCGTTCATATTGAAGTGCTATTAAACGTTCATACAATAGCAGTTTATCTATAGCGTTGAAGTATCCCTGCTATTAGAATGTCATTATTAATAGCATTCATTATGCAGTGCTGTTAACAGAACTTTATATAGCGTGTTATGAATGCTGTTAATGGTATAGTTTTTTCTGAACGTTGCTATGTCCATATGTCTAGGGGTGAGCATTATTCGGCTTTTGGACCGAAATCTGAATCGAACCTAACCGAATAAGAGATTCGTCTCGGTTTGAAAAAAATTGGGTTCGGTTTTGAAAATACTAAAATTTCTTTTTCGGTTTCGGTTTTGGGATTCGGTTTCGGTTTAATCCCACTAACCTTTCAGAAATTTTAACTAAAATTTTTATCCTTGGTAAACCGAATAAGAAAATTTAGTAATATATATACGAAATATATCTTTGTATATTTAGTTACTATCACTACACCAAAACACGTAATTTGTAACACATTTTTCTATAATTAGTAACGGTTATTACCGTGACACACTTGTAACGGTAATAGGTGTTACAATAATTAATTAATCGTTACTAAAACTTTAGTTTTATATCTTTGTTATTTTTATAATGTTTGTAACAGTGAAAACTGTGACAAAGTAAGGGCTTGTTTGGTAACCGGATTTCACTATTTGGATTTGGATTTAGAAATCCTACAAATTCAAATCATGGATTTTAAAATTCAAATCCAACTCCAAATCCAACTCCAACTAAACATAGGATTTTGATTTATGATTAATAATTAAATTATAGTCATGATCAATAATTAAGCTATTAATTAATTATTATTAATTATAGTTATTATTATTTATAAAATTAAATTAACAATTAGTAATTAACGATTAATAATTGACGATTAGTTATTATTAATTATAAAATTAATAATTAATGATTAGTTATTTTTTTAATAAATAACGATTAATAATTAATAATTAACGATTAATAATTAATAATTAATAACTATAAATTATAATTAATGATTAATAATTAATAATTAACAATTGATAATTTTTTTTTATTAACGATTAATAATTATAAATTATAATTATTGATTAATAATTAATAACTAATAATTAATGATTAATTAACTATAAATTAAATATTTTAAAATAGTAATTATAAATTAATATTATTATGATTAGTATATTATTAATTAAATTATTATAAAATATGATTCTAATTGTGATTAAAATATTATTAATTAAGATTATAATTAAATAGTTATTAAAAAATTATTAATTAATATTATAATAATACTAAAAAATTATTAATATGATTATAACAAAATTAACTAATTAACTAATTTTTAAATTAATAATACTAAACATAGGATATGATTATTAATTAATATTATTATTATAATAATAAATTATTAATTAATATTATAATAATAATATAATAATACTAGTAAATTATGATTATTAACTAATTAACAAATTATTAATTAATATTATAATAATACTAATAAATTATTAATTATGATTATAACGAAATTAACTAATTAACTAATTTTTTATTAATAATACTATTTTTTTATTAATTAATAATACTAATAAAATAGTTAGTTTTTTTATTAATTAACTAATTTTTAACGAAATTATTAATGAAGAAATATTTTTAACGAAATTATTAAAGATTAATTAATTTTTAATTTACTATTTTTTAACAAAATTATTAAATAATAAATATTTTAACGAAATTATTAAAGAATAATTATTATTTTCTCCAAAATCCAACCAAATCCAAGTTTTGGATTTTGTCATACTTTCCACATCCAAACCAATCTCCAACCAAACATAGGATTCCATGGATTTGTAACATCGAAAGGAATGAAAAATTGGGTAAAGTGCATTTAAACCCTCCTTAGATGTCACGAAAATGCAAATAAAGATTCGCTGATCCGAAAAATCCAAAAGATTACGAAAATGCTCAAATCAGCCCCTCCGCTAACTTTTTTGTTAATGGGTGTTAAATTGGGGTTGTTTTGACCATTTTACCTCTGGGCTATCTAATATTAACTTGTTAAAAACGGTTAGTTCTAAAATTATTTTGTTAAAAACGGTTACGCAAAAATACTTGTTAAAAAGTGGATAAATATTAACAAAGAGAAAATGATCTTTGCTAGTAAAATTATTTATTAAAATTATTTTAATTAATATTAACTTGTTAAAAACGGTTAGTTCCGTCAAAAAAGTGGATAAATATTATTTAAAATTATTTTGTCATAAATTATTTTTTATTTAACAAATATATAAATATTTTTGGGAAAAACAAAACTGATAAATACAAAAAAATCAATTCTTAAAAAATAGAAATGATGAAAAACTGGAAAAAAATACCAAATAAAAAACAAAAAAAATACTATTAAAATATGGAAAAAATAAAAAATAGACAAAATATTCCAAAAAACCAAAAAATGAGGATAAATCTTAAACAATGAAAAAAGACAAGAACAAAAACTATACAAATTTGAAAATAAAAGTCACTCTTAAAAACTAGAAAAGATTATTAAAAAGATGAAAAAAATATGAAATAAGAACTAAAAAATGGAAACAAAAAACAAAATATTAAAAAGATTATAAAAGTAACCTCCCGTTCTTAAAAAGATAGAATTCTTATGCTTGACGTCATTTTCGAAAATAAATGTTCATAATCTAAATAGTAGGTTTTCATCTTAAATTTTTTCTGGAAAAAAAAATCTTTTAACAAATGTCCGGTTAGTCCTGCAACTATCCGGCCACTTAACTTAGGAAAAATTTGCCGACTCTTCCCGCAATGATTTTCGTTTTCTCTCTCATTCTCACTTGACCATCCTCCACCTCTCTCCCTTTTTCATTTTTATTTTCATTTTCATTTTCCCTCTTCTTCTCCCTCTCTCTCTCTCTCTAGTTTTCTCCGGTCCTCTCTCTCGTTCACCCAAAACTCTTCCGGGCTCGCTCTATTTTTTAGTTCGGCTCAAATTTCCCCCGCACTCTGGCAAACACATCAAAACCTCCTATTTCTCTCTCCTTCTCCTTCTCATCTTTCCTATCATCTTCCTTCTCCTCGTCCTCCTCTTTTCTTCTCCACCTTATTTTCTTTGAATCCCCAAATCCCTCCTCCTCTTCCCACCCTAAACCCTAACCCTAGAAAACCTCCCTACTTACCCCAAACTCTAACCCTGGAAACCTCTCCATCTATCTGAAAGCCTATATCAACCCTCACGTCCGCCGTGGAGGGTGGAGGGGCTAAAGACGGCTGCGTTCAAGACGGCTGCGTTCAAGTTTCGGGTATCCTAAGTAGGTGGCGAGGAGTTTTGGGTACTTGAAGACCGCAGTGAGCGGGAAGCTGACCTCGGCGGCTATCTTCTCCTTCTTCACGATCCGCAAACTGTATTTTCCGGCCGCCATGATCTGTGCGAGTAAGCTTCTCTATTTCTATTCTTCTTCGATTTATAACTAGTCGATTTTGACACTTCTTGATCCGATTTTCGTCCAGTTATTGGCAGGGTGCCGGAGGATCCGATGGCATCTAAGAAGTCCGGCCTCCACTTGGAGCGCCAACTGATTTAGCGCCACATTGCTGTGCCACGGTTCGAAAAATTAGAGTTATGGGCACAAAAATTAGGCTTCTTAGTGTTCTGTTTTTGTTTTTTTAATGGTATTCGTTTACACACGCAGGAAAATGGGACCTGTCACCAAGGAGGAGCTCATGATGGACGACATAATACCAGTGAAGATGAGCAAGGTTCAAAATCTTGCTGCTGGTTGTTATTGTCGATGATGTTAATTAGTGGTGGTTTCATGTTGCAAGAACACTTGCATGGACACAACACGACACAACTTGATTCTAAGGCACTGATTTTGGGAAGTCGGGCTCTTTTTTTTTCCTCCTTCTATGTTCCTTTTGCTCGAATATTTGTTTGATGATTAACTACTGGAACAAGAGAAATCGATTATGTTTTTCTTAGTTCTGTCTATTGTAGTTCTACTTCTCGTCTTCCTTGATTGTGCAAGTGTATGACACCGAGACACATTGTTTCGGATTTTAGTATTAGATAAGACACGGTCTGATACATATTAGACATGACACGGTCTGTGTCGTGTCAGTATCATGTACATATGAGACATAACATGGTCGCTCCAAAATATAATAGGAATAGAGATGTTTGTGTACATATGACACATCAGATAGGTTTGTGTCCCAGTAAGGATGATCGCTTGATGCTATGGAAGGGTTCTGCTTTATTATCTTATTATTTCCTGAAGAGCGGGATAGAGATGTTTTTAACTTTTGAAGGACTAAGTTGTTGTGTAATCAGATTGTTGCTCTTGATTCGAAGAATGCAACTGGAAAAAGTAATCTTGTAAGCTCTATATCTTATTTCAGTTGTTCAAGTTCTAGAAGTGGCAGAAGATTTATGGAAAGCTGATATGCACTGTGGAACTCTAACCTAATGGTTTGCTTTTTCTTATTGATTTCTTGTGTTATAAAATTGATATTTCATAATATTCTAACCATTGTCACCTTGATTGTTGAATGCAGAAATCTAGGCCATAATCAACTTAATGGACAGTTGACTGATATGTTTGGAAATCTACCAAAGGAATTGTGAGTTCTTTTAATTTACTGATGAAAATATGGAATAATACCTTCTAGTGCATTGTTTCTTTTCATCGTCAAGGAAGTTGTTGTTTACAATTTCTTCATCTGAATGTTGTTAGTTGAATTCCAACCATGATTAACTAACAATTGAAATCAGCAAATGTATGGAGGAATTTCCGTTACAACTTGTAACTTACTACTTTGCTTTACCAAAATTATGCATGATTCATACATGCGGCATTTCTCTTATTTTTCTAATATGATCCCCCTAAACAACATTTGCATCTTGTTATTGGCAAAAACTATATGACATGGATAAAATTTCACAATTTTTGTTTTGTCCATGGTCGCTATTTATAACCTTGGTTCCTTCAATCTCCTCTAATTGACTAATTCAAGGTCCTACCGTACAGAAGATTCAAAAATCTATTTCATCTAGTTTCCTTAACTTTTTAGGAGAAGAGGGTACTGAGAGGTCCATTTTTGACTGAGAGCTGGAACCAAATTTTGGAGTTTGATGTGTTAGAAATGGATATAGGGATAGGGTAGTTAAGTTCACAGACATTAACACATGTTTTTCTTGTTGGTCTGAATTTCAAGCATTTGTCCTTCTTTCTCATGTCATGCCTCCAAAGAACAATATTCATGGGCTTAGCGATTGCAGGAAACATTTTCTTATTTATCTGATTTTCTCATTAACAAGGCGCAAGACTGATTGTATTCTTTGAGACCAGTGAACCATATAACTACCATTGATGATTCAAACCCCAATGAGACATATACCTTCCATGGCAGAGTCATGTTAATTTGATGTAAATTACATGTCTATGAATATTTGGTTATTGATCATTGTACTTATTTTAGCTCAAATTTGTCAATCCTTTTTTTCAGGGAGATTGTAGATGGTGGAGAAAAATGAATGTCGAAGAATAAGAGTGGATTGAGGAGTTTTCTAAACACGCCATTGATATATGTGGGTCTATGGCATGGTGGGATCAACAATTCGAACATGCCAAAGTTTTATTAATGATATATTTTTTTACCGTACATGGCCTTTCCAACAATATGTAAAGATTTCAAAATTCTATCAAGTCTTACATAGTATTCGATGACTATAAGGAGCCACCTCCAACCAACCTGTTTAAAGTACCTAAATGCCCTTTTCCTTTGTTGCTACATCTGTATCCGGACATGTATTCCACAGATGTCTTAGTCTACATGTTGTGTGTGGCATTTCAGAAATATACTTTAACTGGTTAGTTTGTATTTAGTTAGAGATTTAAGGTCAGAGATATTCTATTACCTGCTCTGGTAGAAATTATCTACCAGATAAACAGTATCTTAATGGACCACCATATGTGATACTCCAGATATGCGAACACTTGAAATTCAAATTATCTAGTCAACAGTTATTACCTGCTCTGGTAGAAATTATCTTCATGCAGTTTAGGGAAGAGGGATTATATTTAGGAGATTCTGTCTGTGTCTCGATGTATTGAACTTTTTCATAATGGGGCTTGTGCCAATACAAGCAGCATTCTGAATATCTTGTATAACTCAACGTTTCAAAGTTATTTCCCTTGAATATAGTTCTTGGATTATTAGATATCCTTCAATTGAGAATGAAAATGCAATTTTTTTAATGATGGAATCTAAATTGTTAGGTGTTTTACCTGATTTACCATTTTGTAGAATTCTATGCTATGCATTCACAATTGCTCAATTTTTTCTGATTACTGTATTTACTTAGTGCTAAATGCGTGCTAGTGCACTGTATGTTGTTGTATCCCATAGTAGAAATAGAGTAACTAATTTCCATATTTCAGTTATATTTTATCTTGAGTTTCAATATCTAAACCAATCATTTCTGGTTTGTTGCAGCTCATTTTTGTCTATGTTGAGATGGATAATGAGGACATTGGTAAACCAGTGTCGGATTACTTTGGAGTAATTGGAAATGGTCCAAATGTAACTTCCCTTTTCTACAATATATGTTAAATTTACTTTTCCTTTACCAGTAAATATTCTGTAGTTTGCATATTAGTGTGGATTTTGAACTCTTTTTAAAAATGCATAGATGTAGTACCACAAATTTGGCATTGTGCATTTGACTAGTTGAACATTCTTCACAGGTTTTGGGATACTCAGGAAATGAAGATGCTAAGAAATTTATGCTTGATGGTGAACTTACAGTTGACAGCATTAAGGTCTGACAATTCCAAATCTCTCTCCACCCACACACACCAATGCATCTACTTTTGCGTTCTGACATATACTAGCATTTGCTCACAAAGACACCTGTGTTGTGCAACATACACAACCTTCTCAATATTTGTATTGCATGTCTGGTGTCGTTAGCTGTCTTAGATTCGTTTCTGTTTTGCTAGTATCATGGGGACTGTCACTAGAAGAATGAAGTGTGAGAGGAAATTAACATTCCTTGTCACTCTTGTCTTGTGGCTGGTCCACTCATTGCGGGTCGAGGTCGCTCTGGAATATGCACTTCACTAGTATGTAGTCAATATATATCATTGTAAAAAACTAGTAATATTTTTTTACTTTGTATATTTGTGTCTTTATCATGTTCTCCCAATTCTATCAGCATATCTTTTTTGGAGCTTCAAGTTATAAAACTAATGTGAAAGTACCATAAAAAACATAAAATTAATTAACTTGACCTGTATATCTCATTGGAGTTGGACAGCATTGGTCTGGTAATACAAGAAAAAGAGGAACTCAAAACAAAAGAAATAGAAAATGACAATTATTTCTCTCTTACAAATCATTTCTGCAGATCTGAAACCCTATTCATGTGTGTACTACAACTATAGGTTATACGCTGAATTTAGATTAGATATTTTAAGAAGTTTAACGTCTTTGCGACTATCTGTAAACAAATTTCTTTATTATGTTTCTCTAAGCATTTACCAAGTTTAGCTGCTTTGGTGTAAAGAAACAATCTAATACACATTTGTTTACTATCAGGCATTTGCGCAGGGTTTCTTAGAAGATAAGCTGAAGCCTTTCTACAAGTCAGATCCGATACCCGAGACTGTGAGTTAATAGAAGTTGTATGTCCTTTTCTTTCGTTGTTTTGCCTTGATACATATGATCGAAGCTTTCTTTGGTTGTCAACTTGCACAGAATGAAGAGGATGTGAAAATTGTCGTTGGAAATAATTTTGATGAGATAGTCTTGGATGAGTCAAAGGATGTTCTCCTTGAGGTGAGTGATTCTTCTCTAGAAATGAAGCAGACCTTTCTCATTTAATATAAATCAATGTGATATTTGTCTATGAACCAGATATATGCACCATGGTGTGGGCATTGCCAAGCTTTAGAGCCAACTTACACTAAGCTTGCCAAGCATTTGCGCAGCATTGATTCCCTTGTCATAGCAAAGATGGATGGAACAACTAACGAGCATCCTCGGGCCAAGGTGTGTTTCTTGACTTGACCTACGTGCTCTATAATTCAAAGAGTATAGATATAAGCAAGCTGAACCTTGATTGGACGAAACCATGCTCAAGCCATCTCATCTTTCATCGAGTTATCTGGAGTTTTGTTCAGTTATAAGTCAACCTTAGACCTCAAATTAGCTCAGAATACAAATATCAACAATATTAGTTGTTGCAAATAGCACATTTAATAGCTTTCTACTTTTGCCCCTCGTTTTATGTGGAAACGGACTGTTATATTTTGGATGTGGCAATTAGTAATCCTCATTGTAACGTGCATTCATATTGTTAACTTACAGGTTTTCTTCGATATAAGCCCCTCAAATCTTACCCATTTTCACATAAGCCCCCTGACTCTTGTTATTTAGGAGACCCCTAAAATCATTGAGATTATTGGTCATAAGCTCCTTTGGTTAAGGGCAGTGAAGGATCACCACCTATGTTAATTTCCAAAGCACTATTGCCTTTCATTTTCTTAACCACATTATCATGTTTCTTGCATCATATTTGTATATATCTTGATAAGTTGTTTCCATCTCTCGGGCAGTCAAACAATGTCGAACCAACAAGTTTCCATAGCTAGATAGTCTGATAGCAAACCTGATGTCAAACCTGCACCTTACCGTCTGGCCTTGGTGATGCTTGATATGGGAAAAGAAAACATTTTATCACTTAAAAGCAGTTGACTATTTGATTATATCGATTTTCTTTAGTTTGGCTATGCTTAAAGTGATCTCTCTTGTCATTATCCCTTATCATTAAGAGATGAAAACAAAGTTATACCCCCCCTCCTTTCCTTCCCAAGAAAAAAAGAAAAAAAAACCACCACAACTTTTGCGACTAAACTTTTAATGGAAGTATAAATGCATCTCCTAAAAGATACTTCCTTTTGGAAAAATACTTGAAGTATGCTCTCTTTGCACTATTTGATGTCTCACCCACTCAAGATTGTACATGGAAATAAGTTGTCAATAGCTAATATTTCTTCTAGGTTGTGTTACTTGGCTGATTATTTGGTGTTTATCGGTGTCCTCTTTGTGATCTTAATAGTTTTGCGCACATGATGCCTAGTGGTTTGCACCCTCAAGTTGCAGAGCCAACACCACGAACACTTACTAACCCCAGACATTCACTTTTATCCACCAGACTTATCTGATCCTAATCTTAATTTGTTTCTCGTGTCTTGCATGTTGCACCCGTTATTTTGCTAATTCCTAGACGAACTTAACATCTAAGCAATATCTTGTAATGGTCCTCAAATTCACTCCCAATCATCTGATTCATGCCATATATTTAACAAGCTTATCCTAACTGGATTTGGTCCAACTGTCTCCTGCGGAATGCCCATAGTACTATTGCCAGTTCCGGTTCTGATTTCTTCACTTCTTATCTTGAGTCTCGACTCTCCTAACTCTATGACTGTCTTTTATCCATTCTGATTTTGAAAATAGTTCTGCAGATCCACTTGACCATCTGGTGGACCCCATCAATTCTAGTAATTTACTTTTATCTTCAAGGGTTTATTGATCCTTTTTTTATTATCATAACAATGTGTAAAAAAAACCTGGCCACACTTTCATTTCAGTAGCAATTTACCCAAGTTGATTTTTTTTTATCTTGTTCTCAATTAGTGCCACCTCTAAATTCTCACTGATACACTGACTTCATATCATATTCTTCAATGTGTTATCACTAATTCATCTTATTATTCTCATTTCGGCAAACACTAACTTTTTAGACATGTTGTTTCTTGCTTAGTTTTTATTGCTCTCGGGTAGGAACAATGCAATGCATCACTACCGAGGAACGCCTCATCGTGTATTATGTAAGGGTCCATTTCATAGAGATCCAACAATGTTTTACGCTGGTTGTTGGTCACCTGACACAACCCTCCTTTATCTAGGCTTACAATCGGCTTTGAAAATATAGAACATTAAGCACAACACATGAAGAGTTTGTTGAGCATAAACAATGAGACAAAAACATCATTCATCAACCAATGTTGTTTTATCAACCACCTATAGATCCCTTGTGGCATCTCTAAATGCTTATTGTCCTCATGCCATCCATTTTTATCTTTTTACTTTAGGAGATGCAACTTTCATTTTTATCGTGGCATATTAATATCAGCAATGAAGACAAAATATTAATATACCATCACAAAAATGAAAGCTGCAGCTCCTAAAAGTGAAAAAGATAACAAAAAAAAAACAGATGCATGAGGATGACAAGAATCCAGATATGTCATCACATATTCACATGCCATCACGATGTACACGTGGTTGATAAAACAACATTGATTGATGAACGATGATTTTTGACATAGCTACTTGGTATAGTTGTCTCTGTGTGCGAGTTATCACCTTAATTTCCACATATACATCTTAACAGGATGCACACATTTACAAGCTACATCTATAAGAATCAAAGTCGCTAAAATTGGCACTTCCTGTGGTTGCATATCCCCAGAAAAAGGTATTAAAGAGGCAAACAAGGCATCTGATTTTCCAATAGCCCTCTCCTTTCAACTCCACACACTTTCTTCACTTGGCATGTAGACCATCTATGACAAGCTTGTCATTTCGCTTGGCAGAAGCTACTGTAGCAAATACAAGCAAAGTCCATCCACCCCTCTCCATAACAATACAACTAATTAAGAAGTGTCACCCCATCTCATCGCATAGGTTTCTGAAAGGCTACTGGACAAAAGAACATCTTATTTAACTCCAAAAATGAATAGCCCAACCTTCACTCTGAAGACCCCACCAAGAGCAATACAGCCCCATGTACTTGTACTTGTTATTATCAAGGGTTTATCAAACAAACTACTCAAGAATGAATAGAGTATTTGAGGAGAAATGGATAATATTCTCACCACATCTTTACTATAAACCTAACAAACAAGGAGATATCTAACAAAGAATCATGCACCACATCCATATTTATATGCACCTTTGATTCGGCAGACAGCCTCCCTAATCATAGCGCACCAAAACCCACTCTATCAATAGTTTTGGAATTAAAAGATTATTCAACTATATATTTTCAGTTAAATCTATATCTTGGAGAAAAAAACATTGAAGGTTTGTGCTTTTACAGTAGTAATAATTTATACGCAGTAAATTGAAATAGTTTAGCCTACACGAAAACTGTGGATTTGGGCTTTGTTGTGATTACTGTTGAATAATTTCTTGAATAGACATGGCAAGTACATGGTTTAAAGTTCAATGAATAGTACCTAATTATGTCATAGAGAAAAGACTAGAACATTTTCATAGCAATTCTTTCTACAAAAAGCTTTAGATTATCCATCAGTAACAACCCTCTTAATATGCAGCAGCAGCATGAGACTTGCCATAACTCTAGTTTTATTTACTTTCAAACTGGTACATACACGCTACATATCATACAATACAAAAGGTTATCAATACAGATTTTACAGGAGTATCAGATGGGACAAAAAAATCGTACAATACTTTCTTCTATCCTCCGATGCAATATGATGTGTCCGATGACAGTTTTTTTCCTCTTTCAATGTAGGTAACTTATCTACTTCCTCTGTCTGTTTACCGAGCTTTCTTTTTTCTCCTTTATTTCTGTGTTTTTTTTTTGGGTGTTTCATGGACCACTTTTTTTTTCTTTCTAGTATGGACCTTATGGTGTTGGTCCCTTTGTCGCCTTTATAATGATTGTCATTTATTTGCTTAATGGATACTATATATTGTTTCTTATGTATTGAATTTATCCTATACGAGTAGTAGCAAGGCGCTGCACCACACAACTCCTCGAACCAATGGCACACCCCCAATGTGCCATTGATAACACTAGTTTAGTTTGGTAATATTCAATAATTTCAACACTAAACATATTTTTACCATACAACTTAGTGCTTTTGACAAATGCCATCCATGGCCAGGAACTTATGGCGCCATCTTACAAAAGCATCTTATGACAACAACTTCTGAACTTCTGATGAGCTTCAGCAGTACTAAATCCACCCTAAGAGAATCATTGTCTTGTAACATAATACGTGGAGACCCCAGCTACCAAACCCATGCACATCTTAATTTGTGCAGATCCATGCTACATATAGGAATAAAATTGCCTACAACAATTTATGTTAGAATAGTGAGGCTATATCCTTTTACCTGAAATTGACTGAAGTCAATGTTTACCTATACATCCTTATGTTGCGGCATCAATCAACCGCCTTCTGGTTGGGGATGTGGTTCCATTTTGTTTAGTCTTTATTTTGCCTCAAACTCAATTCCACTTCAAGATTTTTTTTTATCCAACCCATAGGACTCAATAGCAAACACAAATCTCCAACCAGATCCGGCTCGGTTATTAATAGAATGAATTCATATGCCAAGAAATCTTCTGATTCAAAATAATAGCAAATTTTTTTTTGTGCTTCTCGTCTTTTAGATTATGTGGCGGTCTAGAAAATAAACTTAAACAGTGATGCTACACCCTAGTTTGTCGCAATACCTATCATTTATCGATTTGCTTGTCTACCGTATGCTTCAGTAAGTCTAAGAGTTTAGGTCTATACCATATAGTGATTTAGTATAATTTTCTCATAATTTTTTTATTTGTTTCATCTTTATACTTCTATATAGTTCCACACAGGTCTATATAGTTCCACAGTCCATATTTTCAAGTATACATGTACATCACACAACTCCAGTGAAAAAACCGATAGTACCTAGCAGCCTATGTGTAATGTATTGGATCAACCGATAGGTAACGAAATGATAGTATATTGTTCATATCGTAATATAGGAATCGTGTGTCGTACAATACTAGCAACATAGCTAGACCCCTTTACCCTTCAAATGTGAAGTCAATGAGATCCCTCCTTGATTGACGGCTCTCTCTTGATGCCTCGAACTTTGATGATTGGTCTCTTCAAAGAACACTTCTTTTAGTGCTTACTGACCCTTACGGCCCTACCATCAATGTCTCATCTAACTCTCTTAGTCTCTTTGATCCCATGTATTTCACTACCCAAGTTAATGTTGATCTTATTTGCTGGCATCCAACCCAAAAGATTGATAAATGGGTATTGATGACCATTCAAATTTCAATGTGCATGCCATGAGTCTTATGACAAGATTTCTTAAAGGTATATTTATTTGGGCAGGCATTACATTTTCACAAGTACAATTATGCGAATGATTTTCCAATGGAAGTATACCAGTACCGTACAATTCTAGAAGTGATATAATGATTAGATGAGCATGTGTCCCTAACAAAAAAGGAAGTATCACTTATCTTAAGAACTAACTCCACTCCTTTATACATAAGTCTTTGATTGTAACTCTAGATGGTCTCCATGCAACACTTACTCTCATAGTTTGTTACTAATGAGTCCAAGGAACAAACCAATGTTACCAACAATAATGGAATGTATTTTAAAAGGACAGTAACAGCAATGTATCACCAGCAAATCCACAGAATGACCCCAGAAGCTATCATCTAAATCTTTTGGTCCACAGAGGGCTCACCAATATTGACCTAACATGGGTGGTGCTTAAATTACAATAAGATAAACCTAATCCACAATTCCACTAAACACATCAATTCTGACAATCTAGTCTCTAATTATAAAGCTAGTATCAGTACATATTTTTCACAAACTACCAAATTTCAAGAAAGTAATATTCTTTCAAAGTATTCTAAGGTTCAGTCAGTTTTAGTTATTCTAGTCCAGTAAAGGCCAGCTACCTATCTTTAATGATCAAAGTATTGCTATCATACCAACGTTCCTCCTCACTCCTTAGCCCTCAGTAACCAAGTAAATAGCAGCATGGTGCATGTATTAATGAAATTGCACGCATGGAGTTATCCTAGTAGCTAAGATCATTAGAGATCTTCAGCCAGTCCATTGTTCTAACATGATATAATGTTTTGTCTTTCAAGCACTTCGCATGTTAACATAAATTAACAAAACAATATGATCTCATTATTCAATAATAATGTAATAAAACAATTGCATTAAACAACATTCAGTGACCTGCTTGTTTATATGTTTTGTCAAGATGTAGAATGCTTGGTATTGAAACATAGAAGGATTTCTCTTTGGGGGGAAGTGATAATATAAACAGATATGCGCAATTGGTATCTCCAACATGAATCAAAAGCAGTATGTCCAATTCAAGATATATGCATCTTTTAACTAAGACATAAGTATACAAGTGAGATAATGGATGGTTCATATCAGCACAAACAATCATGCTTACCGTACTAACTTGAGGGGGGATAACTAATGTCACATTGTTTCGTATGTAGTTCAATGTTGTGGGCCAAGCAATTGTTTTCATTCACAAGTGAACAACAATTGTCTTGAACTCCAATAGTCCACATCAATCTAAAGTGTAACATAGAAGATCTTCATAAAGCAAAGCATTCATGTTCGTGACTAAAACCTATCATCCCAAGTAACTAGGTCATATAGTGGACAGAAACAACAGTACCAAAGCACATTTCACACTAAACAAATTAAGGTCTAAGAATTTCTTACCTAGGCTAAGGTGCAATTGTAGAACATAGAAACCCAGTATTGAGAACATAGAAACCCAGGTCCTCTGTGTTGGCGGTTGAGACGAGCCTGTTAAAAATTCCAAGAACCTGACTCAACCTCCCCTCATTGTTGCACCTTCTGAAGGGAGTCCTGCAGAAGCAGGACAGAGTGCCGGCACATTTGCTGATTTCTTCCAAGAATCGGGCAAGAGGAGCACCTGGAAAAGGTGCAAGGGTGGCTGACTCATCTCGACAAGCTGAGCAAAAATCTGGAACACGTACGCAATTCCGAATAAACTCGCTTTGAACACCGTAATGAGTGATGTGTCTTTCTCACAGGAACTTTTGATCAACGCAGCCACTGCCTCAAACGGATATATAGTGATTGAATGTTGGGCTCTTAGTATTCTTGCACACCTCCGCAAGATTTGAAACAAAACCAGAAATGCAGTACCTGGCAATGTCACCGCCGATATTGGCAACCCCAATCACCCTCATGACATACGGATTCTCCTGCGACTCCCGAAACTTCAGCGCTCAATATCCGAAGCATTGTAACGAGACTGCACGGCCACCATATTAGCCGCCGAGTGGGTTGGCAGCTCAAGCATGTTCCGGGGCTGCAGTGAGAAGATTGTACACCGCAGATGCGAAGCTCTCGAGGTACTCGCGGAACTCCTCCTCGTTCTTCTCCATGTTGAGCTGCAAGCAAATAAAATCTAGAGGAATTGCTACACAATAATAAACTTTAATTATATTACGAAAAAATGAAAGAAAATTTGAAAAATAAAATCTAGAGAGATATTCAGAGGGGCGACAATTAGATTAAAGGAATTCATGCAATGTTAGGACATGGGTAAAAATTAGCCCTGATTAGGATTAATAAGTTTTAAATATGTAGGCAAATAATGGACACTAAATGTGGACTTTTTTTTTTTTTTTTGAGATGTTCGGCATTACGTACGAGATTTGTGTACGTTGCATTGTTTGTCTTTTGGGCCCACTGTTCCCAACTTCCATCATTATTATAAATGGAATGAATAATACGCCTCCGTGGCTCGTCTTTTGCCACCCAGTCAGGGTTTTGTACCTCTCCTCAGTAACCACAATAGCCAAAGTTAGGATTAATAAATCATGCATATAGTGATCCTTCTTTTTTTCCCTAAAATTTCTAATGTTTGATAGTGTGCATCAATTAATTTTCTAATGTTTCTTAATGTTTGCTAATCTTATAATTTATTTCCTAAATTTCCTAATCTTTCCTAATGTGTATAATTAATTTTATAATGTTTGCTAATGTTCCCTAATCTTTTAAATAAATCATGCATTTATCTTATCACCCAACCCCTATGAATTCCGTCAATCTTACTACCAGTAAGACTCCAGTAAGACGGGAGATGATGATGGACAGTCATTCCAATTGGTAGGACTGTCAAAATTTTTTTATAGTCCTAAAAAAAGCCTATAAAGTTCAGGTCTAAATACTAATTAGCTGTAACATTGTAATAAGTAGATGTAAAAACAATTGAAACATAAGTTAAATTTTAGGAATATCTAGTTTTAGGTTAGAACTTAGTATAATATCCTAAATTTACGTTTATATCTCTATAATATACATAATATGGTATGGATCTTGTCCTGACGATTGACTTATACTGACCGTCAAAAAAAATGAAAATTTGAACGCAAATTTTGAAAACAAACCAAAATTTCGAATATCGTACACGACCAATATTCTCTTCTAAACAAATATGTAGAGCTAAATGTAAATTCGATTACTATATAGGAGACCCTAAATGAAATAACCAATTTTGAAAGTTGTTTGGAACATGCCATCTATTAAAAAAGTCACCGTGTAAGGTTCACAATATCGGTATCGGAATCGGTATCGGACTATTCCTATGAGTATTGGTATCGGAGATATCGGTAGTATCGGCGGTATTGTATCGGAGTATCGGACTTTGGTATCGGAAAACGAATAATTATTAATAAATTATTTACATTTAAAAACATATATTTTATACATTTAGGCATAATTTTAAGTATTTTCACTGTTATTTCTTAGTAGTTTTGAAATTAAATGAAATAGTAGTCACCTTTACCGATTGGTTTACATACAATAGATGTGATTTTCTTCACACACACACACAATAGATGTGATTTTCTTTTTTTACATGCTTCTACAACCTTGTTATGCTTTAAACCCTTGTTGATTTGTCTTTTTTGTTTAATTTTCTTTGCCGAATTGACCGGAACAAAGACCTCCAATGTCGGTATCGGTTAATATTTGGTATCGGTCGGTATCGGATCGGAACATGCCAAACCGTATCGGTATCGGCCGTATCGGATCGGTATCGGCCGATACTTTAAACCATTAAACAACTTATAACGCAGATAGAGTAATAAACTTCTAATAATTACTGATTATGTTCTTTAGGGTCTTTCAAATTTCAAGAACTATATAAATGAAGCATGCTCTCTGAAGTCCTCCACGTCCCAGTCACCACTGCCAGAAAGGTTCCTCCTAGCATTCTTTCACCCTGTATTCTTCTTTTTCTTTTGTGTTGATTATTAGTAAACTACAAATTTTCTTAGAATAAACTTAGAAAGCAGATTGAATGAACTTCTCATAATTACTGATTCCTGTTCTTTACGGTCTTTCAAATTTCAAGAAGCAGGCCTACAACGTGAATACTCTCTCTGAAGTCTTCCACGTCCCAGTCACCACTGCCAGAAAGGTTCCTCCTAGCATTCTTCTTGGCAATGATTTTTTTTTTATTTTTTATTATTAGTATGCTACATTTCTTTTAGCACTGCCTATGTGCGGAGCAACATAAAGCGCCAGACTTCCATGGCCGGTTCAACCAACCGAAGGGGAAGGGGTTTGCACCGGAACCGCGGCCACGTGGTGGCTTTCCATTCGCGGGGTTTGGGGCCCACATTAGCACGGTTTTCGTCCCTTTGGCCTGTTCTTGTTCAAGAATCTCGAGGTTTAGGTTTATGTTTAGGTTTAGGTTTAGGTTTAGGGTGGGGGTATGAAAGGGTAGGGGCCGGGGACCAAACCCTCTACCCCGTCCCCATGTTAGGTACGCAACAAATGTGGGTTCAGCTCATGTCGCCAATTGTGTTGGCGATATGGCTGCATTTTTCTTTCCAGCCACGACAGAGCTTTTAGTGACGATTTAAAAAAAGAAAAAAGAAAATTGAAACTCCTTTGGATTCATTGAGTGCATTCCTTAATTTAATTTAAGTTTTATAACTTTACAATTTGGTCACTTTATATCCTTCAATTTCAGCTTAAGCCAAGTAAATATTAAAGCAGCAGAAATTTTTAGGATTTTCAGTTTTATGTTTCATTCATTTATCCTAAAATTGCAGAGCACAACATTATGATGATCGAGTAATGTTTTAAAGAAACTGGTTCAGATCCACATGTGGTTGCAAGAAGAGGTTTGATCCGAGTCTTGAAGCCATTTGATTTAGGAATGTGCCATCATCACCCATCAGTTATAATATAAGGAAAATGTACCAAATAAAATTATATTATGTATATAAGATATACAATTAAGTACACTATAAGATCAAAAAACTAAATTAGGTTTTTTAAATGTAGATTGCTCATAAATGAACCATTGGCCAAGAAATTGGATGCAAGTCTTTTGACCAATGTTTATGGTGTCAGGTTTCACTAGGTTTAATAGATGTTCTGCTGAGAGACGGACCATTTTTTCATGTTTCTCTATTAGATGTATAGAAGATTATGGATCACAGAATTTTATTTGTAACTAAAGACTAATAGAGATTAGAGAGCAAGAAAATATAATTTGAAGTGGATGCAATAATCATTTCAGTAGGGTACCATGCCGCCAGTTGGCCTTTGCTGATCTTCGGCCACGAATTTGGCACAAACTCGGAACAAATGCCATCAGACTGACAACCTATTTAATATACTGTATGTATTCCCTAATAAGTTTAAAGTTAAGCTTCACAACAAATCAATTTTTTGGGGGGAAAAAATGATGAACCTTCGGTAATTCATGTTGGGAGCGGACACGAACCAGCATAATAGACACAATTCCCAAACCGGAATAAACCGTCAAGGACCAAAGTGAAACGCACAACCTACACACGATGCCAATATCCACAAAATGAACACAACACAAATACAATGATATTTGCATGGAAAATCCTGACAGGAAATACCACGGGACGATCAGAGTCCAATCTGAAAAAGCTTTACTAAGGAAATACACCGACTCTCCTTCAACTTCTCCCATTATTCCAACACGGATCACCACGACTACTCAAATTAATGAACTGGCTACAATGATGAGAAATAGGGTTACCGAAGCAAAGAACACGAAGGCAAGCCGATATGGATCACTTCGAATGAGCTTCTAATCAAACCCTAGAACTCTTCCGAATTTCTCTTCTTCTCCTTGAAATTTGGAACTTAGAAAAAAATCCTCTCCTTTGGTGAATTGAACTTGCTGTAATTAGGGTTGGGAAATTCATATTTATATCCCCTTAATCACTGAGCAACCATGGCCATTCAAATCAAACCAATGGGCTAGATTAAAGCACGAAAATATGTCAGTCCAGGACCGACGACATATACCGTCGGTACGCTGGCGGAACAAAAAATTCCACAAAAATGTTGGACATTTACACTTTTAAGTATGCCGTCGGCAATACCAATGCCACTAATACTACTATGAACTGGCTCAAATCGTGCCCCATTCGTCGCCTTCGACTTTCCGAGTTTTCTTGACACACGGGTGACACTCGTAGCACTGCTGAGGGTCCTCCACTTAGGAAAGGAACCCCACCCAAACATGAATCTCATGTTCAAAGTTCTGGTGTAAAAATTGCTCAGAAATATTGCATACATGAACACAGAATTGGGAGCTGAAAAGGCTAATTTGTCAAACAGAAGTTTTATGTTCACCTGAAGCTCCATATCTTTTGTCTTGTGAGTAAGACGAGAAAGTTCATCCTGCAACCTCTGGATCTCCGTTTGCAGAATTTCGTGAGCTCGTATTGAAGATGATAAGTCTGACTGTAATTGCTCAATTTCCTGTTCTTTAGAACACAGTTTCTCTCGCAATACTCTAGTTAATAAGGTTTCTGCCTTCAATTCAACTTCCAGTTCATTCTAGACAGATATGTGCAGAACACCAAAATCAAATCCAAAAAATGAGACCAAGGAAACAATAAATACCATATATGCTAGTTTCATGATTAATAAGGTTCTTATTTTAATTAACTTCCACTCATCCTAGAGAGGTAGATGCATAACACCAAGCCAAAGTATGAGATAATGAAACATGCCACTTCCATACCTAGTCTGCTGACATCAAATTTGAAACCAATAGAAAAGAATACTACGTTAAGATATGCCTCTTTCTACTGTGTGCGTGTGTTTGTGTGCGCACGTGCATCCAAGGGCAACACTGTATTGCACACTCAATTCCAAACACAGTAATTTTCACGGCTCTTCAAAGAACATGACAATTAGTCAAAGATAAACTACAAAGATTCAGATCAAAATGTCAAAACCACATCTATAAAGACAATAATAAAATAAATATTACCTCTGAATCTGGAATCTTAGATTGCCTTGATTGATCACCATCTGCACTTTGCAAATGGCATTTCAAATCTTCTAAGTCTGACGTCTTTTCCAATATTTTTGATATTGTTAACAGACTTCTGCTAAAGTTTTCAACTCTTATTCTTAAACTCTGATATTTAACTGCAGAATCACCAAGAGGACAACCATCAGAATCTCTTTTAGCATCTTGAATGCTTTCATGTTGCTTACGTTTTACAAGGTCTAATATATTCCCAAATAATTGACTATGGTCATTCAGTAAAGATATGCCCCTGACTCTGCAAGCATGACTGAAGCAAGTTTATCAATGTGTAAGAATATGCTAAAGTCGCCAACATAGTTAGAGATATGGATGTATGCTAGGATTTTTTTTTCATCACAAAATTTTATTTGCAACCAAATCGTCATTTGGCTTGGCGACATAGTGGCAGATGTGGTCATGTCGCCAACACAATTGGCGATATGAATGCTTGAAAAGAAAAGAAAAAAACTTCGTCACCAAAAACTGTCATGAGTGATAATGCAGCATGTACCTTTTCCAAAATTTTGCAAACTTAGTATCTTACCTGTTATTTTAGTATCTTTTGTTATCTTTTTAAAAATTTCTGTATATTCAAATAGCCGACCATAAAATTTGTTCATAGTGACTAGTAGATTGATTTTCTCATGTTTGCCATATATATATATATATATTTTTTACAGAAACTCAACCTTCGGCACCACCTTTGGATCGAAGCAATGAGTGGGGGATGCGTCGCACAATGAAGTAGCTTTTAAAGTGGAAACTATAATAAACCACTCTCGGGTGAGTTGTGGGAGTGTGTTTAAGGATATTGTACTCTATGGTGTAGGAATAATATGAGCTATCTTCTCTGTTTTATTTGATTGCAGAAATTGGAGAAAGACATAAAAAAACTTGACTTTAATGTAAAAGACTACGAGGACCTGCTGAAAAATTTCAAGAGTCAAATAGAGAAGGTTGATCAGTGCATCAGAGATAAACAAGGTTAGTTACTTATTTCTTGTTCATCTTATATCATGGCATGAACTGCATAGTAATGGGGATTCCAGGTTATGGCATGCACTGGATAGCAATGGCTTTAGAAACTTATTGCTGAAATCTCAACTTTTGATATTGGTTAGCAATTGGATGCCACATTATAACAAACAGTTTAAATTGTGTTTGTTTTAGCTAAGCTCGGAATAGCAGTGGAGGAGCACACTATCGATCATAGTTTCGCCTTGGAAACTTCAGTAGCTGGCATTATATGCCAGACATCCAAGCTACCGTTAACCGAGGATGTGCTCGGTGTTGTAGCTACACTTGGGAAAGTTAATGACGACAAACTTAGCTGGTTAGTCCATTCCTCGGATTTCACCCTTTTTTATTTCTTTTCTGTGAACATTCAATAAGCATTCAATATGGAATTAGACAGACCAACTCTAAGTTGAGGTTCATTTCTGATGGTTGATCAGGGCCATTTCAGAATTCCTAGGTTTAGAAAACATGTTGGCTATTGTCTGCAAGTCATATGAAGGTGTTAAAGCTTTTGAGAACTATGATTCTGAACGCATGATTGATCTGACTGCTGGTTTGCACGGGCACGGACTTGGGCCATCTATTCAGAGGATGTTGAATGATAGATTTCTCGTTTACTGTCTAGCAAAGTTAAAGTACATAAACTTAGCATGGAACATATAAATATCTAGGATTGTAGGATTCATATATAATTTTAAATTGCTTTTTGTTGAGAACTAATAAGGGACTTAGTCCCACATTGGAAAATGTAGTATGAAGAGGAGCTAGACTCCCTATAAGTAGTGGAGTAGCCAATCAATAAAATATACAATAATTATTCTCTACATAGTATCAGAGCCATAACCATAAAAAAATTTTTCCACCCCTTCCCCAATCCGGCAAACCCACCCCCCTGCCGCCGAACCCCCCATGCTGCCCCCGGCAGTTCCCCCCTGCCCCCCACCCCCCCCCCCTCCCCCCCGACGCCCCCCCCGCCCCGTCCGACGCCCCCCTGCTGTCGCCGACGACCCCCCCTGCTGCCCCCGACGCCCCCCCCGCCCCTCCTGCTGCCGCTGACGAACCCCCCTACCCAGCTGCTGCCCCCCCCCCACGCCCCCCTCTTCCGACCCCAACTGCTGTCGACTTCCTCCTTTTTTTTCAAAACGAAAAAATCCTAATTTGCGAGAGAGATTATGTGGGCGGTTATTCGAAGACGGATGGACGTCAAATGCTTTATTTGCACCATCTGTTCCTAGAGTACGCCCTCCGGAATTACAAAATACTTTATTTGTTTTTCTGTTCTCGATCTGCAAAATTAGGATCTACATGCGCGCGCCGGTGTTGGCCATGTTAACAACGCATTCGTAAGGTCTCTGTTGAAGACTTTACATAAAGACGCCGACGTCGACGAAGACGACGACGACGACGAATCACAGTTGAAGACGCCATTGATTCGATCAGTGGTAAACTGACAGCAGAAGAGATGAAGGCCTTGGTTGATGATATTTTATCAAAGAGATTAACCGGGGCAACCCCACGAGTGATCCATACTGATGTGGATCCGTCACCCTACAAAATGGGGAAGCTGGAGACGAAGTTGGAAGGAACGTCCAACTACTTGAAATGGTCACGGCAGGCAATGCAGACGCTGAAGGGACGAGGCTTGGTTGGCTACGTCAATGGCCAAACCAAGGCGCCAGATGATCCCTCCTCAAAGGAGTTTGCTATTTGGGAAATTGTCAACAATGTTGTGGTTGGATGGTTGACAGCCTCCTTGACCGACCAGGTGTCGGGCAATGTAGAGGCGATGGAGGCTGCTGTTGATATATGGCGGACTTTGAAGGATATGTACTCAGGCTCAGGCAATCCTATGCGGATCTTCCAACTGCAGGATGAACTTGATAGGGTGGCCCAGGACGACCGTACCATCTCTGAGTATGTAGCACTGTTGAAGAAGTACTGGTCTGATCTGGATCACTATGATCCTCTTGGGATGGAAGATGCACAAGTCGAACCAGCATTTGCGAAACATTTCCAAAAGTTCTTGGATTATATTTCGCGACAACGGATGATGAAGTTCTTGAAGGGTCTTAACCCTGTGTTTGAGCATAGAAGGAATGTACTCCTAGCACAGCCCATGCTTCCCACCTTAGAAGAAGCCATAACTGCTATGGCACAAGAAGAGGCTCGATTGAAGTTGATGTCCAACAAGGGATACTTTCAGGGGGAGCAAGCCGCTGTTGACAAGTCTGCCCTTGCCGCCTTCAATCAGCCTCCCTCTGTGGCCGGTGTTTGTCATAACTGTGGTGACTCAGGACATTACATCAGATTTTGTCCAAAACTCCTGCAAAGTCAGTCGAGAGATCGTGGACGGGGCCGCGGAGGACGTCGAGGTGGTAGAGGCGGTTATGCTGGTAGAAGGAAAAATTATTCTGGAGCACAGCTAATCTGACGGAGGAAAGGGGAGAAAATCACCTGGCTGAGTTAACCACTCTTGAGAAGGAGTTTCTCGCGAGGTTACGCAGCACGAAGCTGGGTTCAGGCGGTAGTCATCGGGCGTCATCTACCTAGGAGGATCACATCACTTGCTTTGCCCAAACCAGCACAGGTATTCCTGCGCGTGCTCTTGTAGCTGCTGTCCACCAACCAGGTTGGATTATGGACTCTGGGACATCTCGCCATGTCACGGGGTCCTACGGTGAGTTCCAGGACTATACTCACCTACCGACGCCGGAGAGCATTCTGACTGCTGTTGGTAACTCCAGCCCTGTCATGGGTACATGCACTGTCGCATGCATCCCTTCTCTCACTCTCACCAATGTCTTACATGTTCCGTCTTTTCCTGTCAATCTTCTTTCTATTAGTGCCATTATTCTTGATCTTAACTGTACTGTTTTCTTTGACATTCCTACGATAACTTTTCAGGATAAGGGGACAGGACGACGACTAGGGACTGGCACATGGCATAAGGGGCTGTGGTACTTGGACAAGACTGGACTGGACAAAGCATTGACATCTCTGGTAGCAGACACACCACTGGAAGATTCACGACGCAGTGTAGAAGATGAATTGCTACTCGACCACCAGCGTGTCGATTATTCTTCTTTTAAAATTATTAGTCGAATGTATCCGTCCTATACCAAAGGGCTAATAAAGAGAAGTTATTTTGTAATGCATGTGAGTTGGGTAAACATACCAGAAGCACGTATGTGAGTTCAGGAAGTAGAAGTTCAGCTGCATTTGATATGATACATTCGGACGTATGGGGCCCGTGTCCTACAACCGGTATTAACGGTTTTCGATGGTTTGTCACTTTTATTGATTGTTATACTCGCGTGACATGGGTCTACCTTATGAAGAATAAAAGTGACGTCTTTGAGGCGTTTCGAGACTCATCGCCGGGTAGAAACACAATATGACACTAAAATTAAGTGCTTACGGTCTGACAATGGGACGGAGTATACAAATAAGAAGGTTGTTGAGTATTTATCCACTCATGGAATACTACACCAAACTTCATGTGCCTATACACTGGCACAAAATGGTGTGGCCGAACGGAAGAACAGACACTTGCTGGAGGTCGCACGGACGATGATGCTGGCTATGAATGTCCCGAAACACTTATGGGGGCAGACGGTGTTAACGGTCTCTTATCTCATCAACATAATACCATCTCAGGTATTGGACTGGAAGACACCGTTGGAGATGCTTACTGGTGCAACCACGTACACTGTTCCACCGAAAGTATTTGGGTGTGTATGTTTTGTCCAAGATAATAGGCCAGGAGTTGGCAAACTGGATCCTAGAACGGTTAAATGTGTCTTTGTCGGGTGCACGACAACTCAGAAGGGATACGCATGTTGGAGCCCAGTTGAGCGGGAGATGTTTGTAAGCATGGACGTTACATTCAGAGAACTGGAACCATATTATGGTTCGGATGACGGTTCAGCGTTTGGTGACACACCTCACACAGAGGGTGTTAGATGTGAGGGGGAAAAAATAAGCCCATCTGTGGTGGTCGGATCGGTCCCATGTCCGGTCGTGAAAAACTGGACGAAAGGGGGAGAAAGCAGTGACTCCGATACAGAAGATGAAGAAGATACATATGTTAAACAGGAGGAGCAGCAGACAATGGAAAAGGAGCTCCAAGTCTACAGAAGGAGACAACAGAAGTTCAGTACTGTGCCTGTACCGTGCCCTGTGCCTACTGTACCAAGTCCCTCGTCTACTCCCGCTCCAACTCTTGAAGATGTTGCCCCCGCACTGAATCAATCTGATTCTGATGCGGATCTCTCTGACTCTGATGGTATGATCTCTCCACCACCTATTGCTCCCTTAAGGAGATCTTCTCGCATCAATGCGGATAAGGCTCCTAGTCGTTTTGATGATTATGAACATGATATTGCCAACTGTCTTATTCTAACATTTTTTCGAATTATCGAGCCTTCATTGCATCATTAGACTCTACTTCGTTGCCCAAAAGTTGGCAGGAAGCAATGAAAGATCCAAGGTGGAAAGCTGCAATGATGGAAGAACTTGGGGCACTGGAGAAGAATAAGACGTGGGAGCTGGTTCCATTACCCAAAGGGAAGAAAACTGTGGGATGCAAATGGGTGTACACAGTAAAGGAGACGTCAGAAGGAAAAATGGAACGATACAAGGCAAGGTTGGTTGCAAAAGTCATATGGCATCGACTATGATGAGACGTTTGCTCCAGTAGCGAAAATGAGCACCGTAAGAACTCTGGTCTCCATTGCAGCAAACTATGGGTGAAAGCTATACCAGTTAGATGTGAAGAATGCCTTTCTCCATGGGGACCTACAAGAAGAAGTGTACATGGAACTCCCGCCAGGGTGCTACGCTACAGAATCAGACGGAGGGACATCGCATGAAAAAGTGTGCAAACTAAAGAAGTCGCTATATGGACTCAAGCAATCTCCTCGAACCTGGTTTGACAGATTCAGAAAGGCTGTTACAGACATGGGATACCATCAAACAAATGCAGATCATACGGTCTTTCTTCAACATGCAAGAGGCCACATCACTATACTTGCTGTATACATGGATGATATAGTAATAACAGGTAATGATGAAGTCGAGCTCGCTAAGCTGAAGTCAAAACTCGCGAAGGAGTTTGAGGTGAAGGATTTAGGAGCGATGAGATACTTTCTAGGTATCGAGGTGTGTGAAGGCGAACAAGGAATTGTTCTCTCACAGAGAAAATATGCACTAGATCTGTTGAAGGAGACATGGATGCTGGTATGCGAAGCAGCAGTCACTCCAATTGACCAGAAGTGCAAGTTGGGAGCAGAAGCAGGAGAGCCAGTTGATCGTGAAAGATATCAACGACTTGTAGGGAGATTGATTTATCTGGGGCACACTCGCCCTGATATCTCATTTGCGGTGAGTGTAGTAAGTCGCTACATGCATGATCCAAGAATGGGTCATATGGATGCAGTGTTTCAGATCTTGAGATATCTAAAGGGACGTCGGGAAAGGACTATGGTTCAAGAAGAATGGATGTATAGAAGTTGAGGGATACTGCGATGCAGACTGGACGAGCTGCATAGACGATAGAAGGTCTACCACGGGATATTGTGTCTTTGTAGGAGGAAACTTGGTCTCATGGAGAAGTAAGAAACAGTCAGTGGTAGCACGGTCTACAGCTGAAGCAGAATACAGAGCAATGGCTTTAGGAGTGTCGGAGTTGCTGTGGGTGAAAGCGTTGCTGACAGAGTTGAAGCTGGACAAGGGAGCACCGTTACGTCTTCTGAGCGATAGTCAAGCTGCAATAAGTATAACTAACAATCCAGTTCAGCACGACAGAACGAAGCACATCGAGATCGATCGATTCTTCATCAAAGAGAAGCTAGAACAAGGGATACTGAAGATTGATCATGTTCGCTCAGAAGAACAAGTGGCAGACTGTCTGACTAAGTGTCTTAGTTCATTAAGTCTGTCGAAGCTATGTAACAAGATGGGAATGATTAATATCTATCGCCCATCTTGAGGGGGAGTGTTGAGAACTAATAAGGGACTTAGTCCCACATTGGAAAATGTAGTATGAAGAGGAGCTAGACGTCCTATAAGTAGTGGAGTAGCCGATCAATAAAATATACAATAATTATTCTCTACACTTTTCTTTGTAGGTCATACAGTGGAAAATTTATTCCTAAAGATCCTCAAAAGAGACTAAATTTGCAGAAGTCCGTGTTAGCTAATGGAGAGTCTCCACCGGGTTTCCTTGACTTTGCTGTAAATCTGATCCAGTTGGACCGTGTCCATATATCGTGTCTTCCAACTGGTAAAGGCCTCAGGGAGACTTTTTTTTTTTAATTTGCTATCCCATCTGCAAGTCTACGAAACTAGAGAACAAATGCGGTCCGCTTGGATAACTGATGGTGCAGTCTCCATGGTGGAATAATTAAGTTGAATGATCTGTTTACCATTGGTGACAGGTATTTTTTTTCAACTGTTTTCTTTTGATTCAATTCTTAAATCGATTCATTCCTCTTTTTAACTTAAATTTGAAATAACAAAGTCGAGGGTGCATGTTTGCTGAAATTGTTATTTCAGATTTAAGAATTGAATCAAAAGGAAACAGTTGAAGAAAAATATCTGTCACCCATGGTAAACAGACCATTCATCTTAATTATTCGACCATCTAAGGAGACTGCACCATCAGTTATCCAGGGCAAAGCGGACCGCATTTGTTCTCTAGTTTTGTAGACTTGCAGATGGAATAGCAAATTAAAAAAAATGGTGGAAGACACGATATATGGGCATGGTCCAACTGGATCAGATTTAGGGCAAAGTCAAGGAAACCCGGTGGAGACTCTCCATTAGCTAACACGGGCTTCTGCAAATTTAGTCTCTTTTGAGGATCTTTAGGAATAAATTCCCCACTGTATGGCCTGCAAAGAAGAGCAATTTAAAATTATATATGAAGCCTACAATCCTAGATATTCATATGTTCCATGCTAAGTCTATGTAACTTAACTTTGCTAGACAGTAAATGAGAAATCTCCCATTCAACATCCGCTGAATAGATGGACCAAGTCCCTGCCCGTGCAAACCAGTAGTCAGATCAATCATGCGTTCAGAGTCATAGTTCTCAAAAGCTTTAACACCTTCATATGACTTGCAGACAATAGCCAACATGTTTTCTAAACCTAGGAATTCTGAAATGGCCCTGATCAACCATCAGAAATGAACCTCAACTTAGAGTTGGTCTGTCTAATTCCATATTGAATGCTCATTGAATGCTCACAGAAAAGAAATAAAAAAAGGGTGAAATTCGGGGAATGGACTAACCGGCTAAGTTTGTCGTCATTAACTTTCCCAAGTGTAGCTACAACACCGAGCACATCCTCGGTTAATGGTAGCTTGGATGTCTGGCATATAATGCCAGCTGTTGAAGTTTCCAAGGCGAAACTATGATCGATAGTGTGCTCCTCCACTGCTATTCCGAGCTTAGCTAAAACAAACACAATTTCAACTGTTTGTTATAATGTGGCATCCAATTGCTAACCAATATCAAAAGTTGAGATTTCAGCAATAAGTTTCTAAAGCCATTGCTATCCAGTGCATGCCATAACCTGAAATCCCCATTACTATGCAGTGCATGCCATGATATAAGATGAACAAGAAATAAGTAACTAACCTTGTTTATCTCTGATGCACTGATCAACCTTCTCTATTTGACTCTTGAAATTTTCCAGCAGGTCCTCGTAGTCTTTTACATTAAAGTCAAGTTTTTTTATGTCTTTCTCCAGTTTCTGCAATCAAATAAAACAGAGAAGATAGCTCATATTATTCCGTACCATATCCTTAAACACACTCCCACAACTCACCCGAGAGTGGTTTATTATAGTTTCCACTTTAAAAGCTACTTCATTGTGAACGCATCCCCCACTCATTGCTTCGATCCAAAGGTGGTGCCGAAGGTTGAGTTTCTGTAAACGCATCCCCACTCATTGCTTCGATCCAAAGGTGGTGCCGAAGGTTGAGTTTCTGTAAAAAAAAATATATATATGGCAAACATGAGAAAATCAATCTACTAGTCACTATGAACAAATTTTATGGTCGGCTATTTGAATATACAGAAATTTTTAAAAAGATAACAAAAGATACTAAATAACAGGTAAGATACTAAGTTTGCAAAATTTTGGAAAAGGTACATGCTGCATTATCACTCATGACAGTTTTTGGTGACGAAGTTTTTTTTTCTTTTCTTTTCAAGCATTCATATCGCCAATTGTGTTGGCGACATGACCACATCTGCCACTATGTCGCCAAGCCAAATGACGATTTGGTTGCAAATAAAATTTTGTGATGAAAAAAAAAATCCTAGCATACATCCATATCTCTAACTATGTTGGCGACTTTAGCATATTCTTACACATTGATAAACTTGCTTCAGTCATGCTTGCAGAGTCGGGGGCATATCTTTACTGAATGACCATAGTCAATTATTTGGGAATATATTAGACCTTGTAAAACGTAAGCAACATGAAAGCATTCAAGATGCTAAAAGAGATTCTGATGGTTGTCCTCTTGGTGATTCTGCAGTTAAATATCAGAGTTTAAGAATAAGAGTTGAAAATTTTAGCAGAAGTCTGTTAACAATATCAAAAATATTGGAAAAGACGTCAGACTTAGAAGATTTGAAATGCCATTTGCAGAGTGCAGATGGTGATCAATCAAGGCAATCTAAGATTCCAGATTCAGAGGTAATATTTATTTTATTATTGCCTTTATAGATGTGGTTTTGACATTTTGATTTGAATCTTTGTAGTTTATCTTTGACTAATTGTCATGTTCTTTGAAGAGCCGTGAAAATTACTGTGTTTGGAAGAAGACTGGTGGAGTTTTATATGTTTACCATTTCACTGGTGGAGTTAGTTTATCTTTTATAATAAGTAAGAAACATTGTGATATTTAGTAAACTGGTGGAGTTTTATATGTTTACCATATCACTGTTGTTGCAATTTGACAAAACAAATCAAGGTGAATTTAGAGAGAAGCATGATGCTGTTCTTCATCCTTAAGAGAAGTCAAAACTTTTGAATGATAGCAGAAAAAGGTTGTTGGTTGTCCACAAAGAGCCTTCCTACAGGGAGCCTTAGTGGATTTTTAAATTCAAGCCTCAAGTGTATCAATAAGTATGCAATGCAGGAACATAAGGATGGCAATACAAAAATTTGACGTGTATAAACACACAATCACGTTTTTTCACTTTAATCCCTGAAATACTTTATCAAATAAATACCACAATAATGACATATAACAAGGCTACTGGAGTTTGAAGTGGTTGTAAAGGTGTGATGTGGAACATTAGCATTCTTTCGTATATAGATAAAAGCATGATTATATGAAGCTTTAATCTTGCTTGATTTTTGTGCATATGATATATTGTGATGAGTTGAGTGTTTAGTGTTAGACTGAGTCATAGGTTGTATTGCCTGTTTTTCCAGTCCGATATTTAACTTTTAGAGTTTACAATCAGATCATTATGAGTGACATTAAGTGTGTCAAATCTGCGTGATGCCATCAAGTACTTCTTCCTTTCTGATTCCAGTTCCTCAAGTTTAGCTTTTCTTGAATGCTTTTCTCACAACGTTCAAGTGCCTCATGTAGTCTAAATTCAAGTATGGATAATTCAGCAGAGTTATTGGAGGTAGAAGTATTTTGGGCATCATTCAGTAAGCAAGTAAGCTTTTTGATTTCAAGCTTATAAGATAGGATATCTTTTCTGGCTTGCTTATATCTGTCTAGAACTTTCTTATATATAGTCATCAAATCGATCATGGAAGGCATTTGATAGTTCATAATAAGAAAATTCATCAACCGATGACTCATTGCTTAACTCACTTACCATTAGGCACAAGTTTGTAGTATGTTGAGAATTGTCGTCATTGTTCTTGCACAGAGTGTCTACTTCTTTCTCTATGCTTGCTTCAGTTGAGTAGGGATGTCAGTAGTGTGAGGTTCTTCTTCAGATTTCTTATATGTTGCCTTTAGTCGTTTCCATATCTCATGTGCAGTACTGCATGTAGAGATACATCTGCACTTAGCTTTGCTTAGGGCACAGTAGCGGATGTACATCGCCTTTGCATTATTGCTTGCTGCTCTTTTTTTTCTTCGGAGTTAAATCCACTATAGTCACAATAGTGAAACACAAGCTTTGAATCCGAAGCGCTTGCAGCTCCTTACACTTGTGCTTTTATCCGAAGCACATAACGACTTCACAACCACGAGCTTTGATCTGAAGAACTCGCGACTTTAGTAGCAGAGAGAAGCTTTTTATAAACCAAGCTTGTACAACTCTTTTCAGACTTCTAATCGAGATCACACTTGGAACAAGAAGGCTGAGGGAGTTGATTTTGGAGATGTGAAGGTTAAAAGACACAAAGATCACTCTTATAGGATAAGAAAGATAAGAAGAGATGAGTGAGTAAGAATGTGGAAATCCATGCCTATTTATAGGATTTTTGTGGACAGAATTCTGCCATAATTCGGGTAGCAGATTTGAATTTTTGAAACGTTGAAGGCCACAAAATATGGGATTCTCACAACTGGCTGAGATTACCAAGCTTCAGAGATCGAGTTCGGTCCGAGTTCGTCCAGAATTTGATGTACAAATTAGGTATGGATTTTGGTTGATTTGGAATGATTTATTGGGTTTTGGATTGGGCTTTTGTAAATGGGTTTCAGACCTATGGTTGAGTGGATTTTGTTTTGTGGATTGAGTGGATATTTAAGTATCAGTGCGACTCGATGTACATAATGTCTTAGACTAATAAAATATCAGTGCGACTCGATGTACATAATGTCTTAGACTAATAAAATATAAGATTACATCATAGAAGAGACACAAGATTCACAAGAATTGACAACTTGTTGATCCAGAATGTTGAAGCAGATGTCTTGTCATGTAAGTGCAGTCTTTTCTTCTTTGTAATTGATCTCTTGTATTTAAGCTATGTTATGTCAATTATCAGAATCGGGTTGACCATTGGTATTTGTGCCAACAAGAGAAACAATCTATATGATAACCCATCTTTTGGACTTAGCAAGCATTCATGGCAGGCAATTTCCTCAAAGCTCAATTCCAAGTTGATCTTCTTTGGCTGCTGAGTGGATCAATTTATGTTATATGCAAACTTATTGTGGAAACTATGTTTTCCTTGCATAGCCAACTACGTGCAACAATTGGGTGACCCTGCCTTGTTTGTAGGAGTAGATGAGCAAAAGAAAAATGTATAGCCACCTTCAGACTTTTGAATCCTTGGCCACAGAAACTTTCCTTAGTATGCTATGATTTGCCGCAACACCACAATGAATCAGACTGACCGCTACATTCTTCATTCCAAGTTTGGGGAATTTAGTTAACTATCATATGCGACTTAGTCTCAGCTACAAAAGTTATACATGCCAGGAAGATCCTGAGCAGAACCTCACAATCTTCCATAACACAAACATGTTCCATCTGTTCAAGGTGCAATTTACACTCTTCATTAGAAAGTCTTTTCCTGAGAACTATCCTTAAACTTAGAGTTGGTGATCCCGCATATTGATCCTTTCTCCTCTATACTTCAGCTTATGATCATCAATCCACTTTATGATATTCTGCGGAAAATTATAAGGTGATAAATTTCCACTGCTGAACATTAAAAGGTGATAAATTTCAATTAGACAACTTTCTGCTTGTCACACTATTGGTCCCAGCATAAAAGGCCCAAAGCTGCTTGCTAATTCACCTTGCAGAAGAAGCTTGGTGTAAAGAATTTTCTTCCAGTACTATCCCAATATGTTTGGGGATCCCAAATCTTTTTATACTGTTGTAGTCATCTGGGTGAAAGGGAAAAAAAAGTTTGTAAGGTCACCAATTTTCTTCAGATTTACTCTTTGGTCTTTTGAACATTAGGTTCTCTCTAGTAGGCTCTGTACAGATTCAAGTTCAGATTCTTTGACTATAATACTAAGAACACAGGCATCTCATTTTTCCAACCAAATTAATAGTCTCCAACCCTATGGACAAAGTAGTCCATACCAAATTCTTCTCATTACGGACACAAGGCATCCGGGTTATAGGGTAGTGAGTTTTAGCACCCTCAATTATCTCTTAATCTCTCTCACCACACTTCCCTTGCTTTGTTTCTTCTTATGGCCATGCTGTCCTTGTACAAATGCATAAAGTGCTATGTAGTACTAATATCCTTTTAACACCTGATTGTTCACTTGCTTGTTATCTTCAAATTATGCAGTTCCACTAAGTTTCCTGGGTTGTTGTTTTAACTTTTTAAGTTTCTTTTGATTGCCTAAAGATTGATGCACGCCTCATGTATTTCAATATGATTCGGATTGAAAATGATTGATTCAAATGGTTTCTTACATGTGTGTTTTAACTATTTAAATATGCTAGTTATACTTGGACATAGGTCTCACATATATGCTACATTTATTCACCCTCCTGTGATGACCACATTGGCATGATAGATGCCTTGTGCCTTTTATGGTTTCGATAAGGCTATGACCTCATCTTTTTCTAGATCCATATCCCGATTTCTGCTATCTAGATCCACACTGAGACACTCCAAAAAATGTGGTCATCTCACGTGTCAGTCACATATTGGACACTCCATGAACATGTACCATACACCCCACAAACACTCAAAATACAGTAGGAAACATGGTGCCATGCAGGGCCGGCCCGAAGAGTTGGGTTGCCTTAGCCAGAGCTAATTTTGGTTGCCCTTTATCCCTATTGAAAGATATAAGTTTAATTTGGATTTGGGTTGGATCGGTCCTAAGAAAGCCAAATGGCCTGGGGGGTTGCCCTATGAAGGGGGGTTGCCCAAGCCCGAAGTCTTGTCAGGCTTACCCCAGGGCCGGCCCTGGTGCCATGCCCTTACCACGTTGTTAGGACTGAGCGTTGGGTTTATTCAGTTTCAACCGAGCCGAATATTCAAAACCTAATAAACTGAAATTTTAAAAATCCAAAACCCAAACCGAACCGAAATTAGCCATAACCAAAACCAAACCGAACCAACATATTCGCTTCGGTTTATTTGGTTTGTTCTGTTGGGATTTTTATTGTTTAATGGACCGGACCCAAATTTGGGATTGTGGTTAAATTGTATTAAATAATGCAATTTTTATACATACGTTTGTTATGTTTCAAAGTTGGACTAGTTGTTAAATTATCAAAGTTGGGCTTCAAAATACATACACATAAAATTGTTGTTTTTAAAATATACATAAAAATATACACATTTTTAATCATAAAATATGCATAGAATTGAGGTTATCTACATAATTGTGTAAGTCTTATTTTTTCGGTTTTGGACCGAAACTTAAACCGAATAAGGAATTTTAGTAATTTCAAAACCGATACCGAACCAATTTTTTAAAACCGAACCGAATCTCTTATCCGTTCGGTTCGATTTTCAGCAAAAAACCGAATAATGCTCACCCCTACATGTTGTGTCGTACCCATGCCCGAGCAACATAGATTTGTATTTAGTTTTTTCTAATTGACAAGTAATGATTTAAAGAAAACGAAAAAAAAGGAAAAAAAAAAGCAATTCGAGCCACGAACTTAGTTTCACACGTACCTGGAATAAGAATACTAAGATGGCGAGTGGAAATATGTTGATAGATAAAAAAATGGGTGTATTCCTGGAAAGTTGGAGGTGGCGCTAGTTGAGGATAAGATGTATATAGTCTCAGGCGGTTTTGACAAGCGCAACGTAGACAAAAAGAGGAAGCAGCTGGGAGCGATCAAATATTAGTTTAAGTATGTGCTGAACTAGGGGTAGGCTACATGAATCACGGTTGAGGTTGTAAAGAAGGATACATATTTTGGTTATGCCATAGAGGACATGGCCCTCAACAAATCTGAATGGAAGAAAATGATTCATATGCCCAACCCCAAAATTTTGAGATTAATGCTTTGTTGTTGTATTAAATGTCAGAGGACAGCAGTATTGATAGAAATTTCCCATAATGCACGGGGTCCTTCTCCATGAAGGCAACCAGAAACGTGTTCCTGCCATCATATTGGATGCTGAGGTCTTGTTCCTGTCTGACTAGACGTGGGAACTGATAGAAATATCCTTATTTGTCTAATGATCCAGATTTCAACTTTCAAGTTTCTCCTCTTTGTTCTATCTCATACTTTTTTTTTTTTCGTTTCATCAAAAAAAAAAAAAAGTTTAGCAAAGCACAACAGACAGTAGCTTTTCTCAATATGGTTATTTTATTGTTTGGTGGTTTTCTTAATATAGTTAGTTGTTATACGTACTTCTGAAAATGGTGTAATGTGAGGTCCACTTATATGAGCTTAACAATTGTTTCTTTTCTAGTAGGTTAAGTGCCTGTTCAGTTTTGAGTTTCCCCATGCCATTACATAGAACAACTTTATGATATCAGTAAGAACCCAAATGAAAAATGTTTCTTAATTTCTTGAAGGTCTTCAACATAGAATTTTGCTTTGTATTAAGTACTATCTAGTGACATATTGGCTGTACTGCTTATGGTTAATTGTCTTTGTTCCGGGAGATGCTTTTGGTTGAGATCCTTTCGGTTGAGATCAGATTTGGTTGTAACAACCAAATCATGGTCATGGTAGATAAAAATTGTTTAGATACAATTGTTCTAGCATATATGTCAGATCAAGATCAGGTTGGGTAGTTGCAACGGTAACAGTTTTCAGCAAGATCATGGGAGAGATGATTCTCTTATACTAATCCAAAATTAAATGAGAACTTGCTCCTAATTCAAGGAGAGATTTCCACCAAATTCAGCTTCTAATATTCTTCTCATTCTATACAAATCAAGTTGGTTTCAGAGCAATGATTGTAGGTGTGGAATGGTCCATATGAGGGCTGTGTACAAAGGTGACCGGAGAACATCTTGACGTCTTGATAAGACATTGATGACCTCCACAACCGAAGAGTTTCTTTGAGGAGACCAACTCGACCGTCCATTTGGTGGCAGAGGTCAGGAAGATGGGGGAGACGCTGAACCTCATGATGATCATGATAGGTAACCTCAAAGAAAAACAACTACCGAACAATCTATTAACAACCGACCCAATGTTTGCTAATGACGTTGCAATATTCTTTCGAAAGTGCGGACGACTCCCGCAAAAGAATTATATGTGGACAATGGAAGGAGTTGCCGCTGCCGACACCGTCAGTACTGCTGATGAGAGGCTACGACCTTTTCACGTCGAGGCCAAGCTGGACATTCCTCCTTCGAAGGTATCATGGACGCGAAAAAGTTGGAAGCTTGGTTTGACCAGCTGGAGACCTACTTTATCCTTTATGGGTACAGTAGCATGGAGAAAGTTGCATTTACACGACTCAAGCTGATGAGCACGCTTTGTTGTGGTGGAACCTTACTTGTGCGACCTCAATGGGAAAATGACATAGGGCTAATTGAAATGCATTATTCGCCAAGAGTAGTATGATCAGGTACTCCCAAGACCGGTGGACGCATTGGCACAACCTGAATCAGTACCATAGCCAATCGGTACAGGAGTACACTAGGCATCTCCTTCGACTTGGAAGACACTCACACTAGGCATCTCCCTCGACTTGAAAGATGTCATCACCAAATTCGTAGCTGGACATCCTCAATAAATCCAAATCAAACTCAGATTGTACCGAAAAATGACATCTCTAGTGTCGGCGCTATCACATTAGAGATTGAATTGAAGAACAAGTCCGACAGCTTGAAGTTTGAAGGCCCTTGAGTGGACGAAGGAAGAATCTTCTAAGTCACACAAAAAGCTTGACAAGGAAGACGATGGCAATAACTCATCTTCAAAAAATAATTTATATTTTGAGTACTACAAAATTAAAGGTCATTCGAGGACACAATATTGGAAGCTCCATTGAAGCTAATACCGAAAAGACTAAGGGAGAACAACAAGCATGTGGCTACAATCGTGAAAACGGGAGAAACTGAACGACTCGATTCGGCTTGTAGTGTAGACATGGGTCTAGTACGGATGGCAATGCCAAAGGTGCTAGACCCGAGTTTGTCCATCGAACAAGAAGCTGCAATCACTCTTAATATTCAAGTAAAGAATGAGGTTCACCGACATGGGCGCTAAAAGAACCTCATCTCCGCAAGTCTTATGCAGAGGTTTGGCTTGGTGACGATGCCTCATCCTCATCCATTTCAACTGAAGTGGATAACAAAGAAAGTGAGACAAATAACAAATCTCCAATGCAAATTTTGATTCGCAATCATCGCTGCTAGATTGATGAGAGCTGATGTGCGAGGTGGTTCCACTAGAGATCTCTAAAGTAATTCTGGGTAGTCCCTTCCATTACGACCGAGATGACTACTACCATCGATGAGCTCAGGAGTACGAGCTCACCAAGGACGGAAGAAAATTCATCATCACTCGAGACTGAATCAATCAACCGGTAGATTTAGTTAGGACTGCCAAGCTAAGCGTCTCATAAACGCTTGCCGAAATTTTGCCTTAGTGAAGATTCGCCCGATGTTCCAACATCGAAGTTTATTAACACCGTCTTTTAGGGAGAATGAAATGCCGGTCTTTTTGGCGAACAACCGAGACTTTTTGAGGAGATCCAAGGGTTACCACCAAGCTGAGTAGTAGAGCACATGACCCAACATCCAAGCAAGGCAAAGTGGTTCAATCGGGGAAACTACCAAGTCGAGTTTTTCCACCTTCAGTTCTAGATCCAGCATGAGCTGGCTACATCCAGAGAGGGCCATGATCTGGGAGGATCTTTTGGTTGAGATCCTTTCGGTTGGTACCAGATTTGGTTGTACCGTTTACTCACAATTGTTCTAGCAGATCAAGCTGAGATTGGGTGGTTGCAACGGTAACAAGTTTTCAGTCATCGTGGAAGTTTTCAGTTATGCTTGCTGTGTTTGTGTCAACTATTTATAGCAACATTATTCAGGTTTTTGTCTGAAACTACATGAGCTCTTCTGATGCGGTAATGTATTTGGTACAACAAGGTGATGACAAAATCTTGCTAATTTATTTTATACCTTGTGAAGGTATCTTTTTCGGACAACAAATTGACAAGGACATGCTTATGTCTATTAATAGTCATGTAAGACATAGGTTTATTGATAAATACTTGATATTGTATACTGCAAAGTATTGCACTTATTTTTATTGAGAAGCACTTATTTTTGTTGAGAAAATTTCTAGATGGATAATCATTTCACATTTGGAGCATTTTTATGTGTTTGAGGCACTGCTTATGGAATGCATTTTCTGTATATGCCCATATTCAACCATGCTCCTTGATGCATTCCTCCGCTTGTGGATTATACTACTGATTATTTGACTATTGTCTTCTCACACACATCAGCATGGCAGCGAGGGATGGTTGGGTGAGAAATTCGCAAATGCTATGCAGCCTATTCTTAGTGATAACATACTACATACTGTATACAAGTTAAATTTTGGAATTGGTCATCATATTTTTCTTCTCAGCTAATTGTTTCTTTGTTCTGAAGATATGTCCAATTTGACTTCCATAAGATTTGCGGGCATATCCCTTTTGAGCGCCTCTCTCTTCTTTATGATCAAATTGAAGATTATCTCAAGAACCACAGGTATCGATCTTCATTGTCTATTATTGTGAAGATATGAAACCTATAGATCGTTATTTGTGCCCTTTGATATTTTAACTGTGCACTATTCTTCATTTATTACCTTTTTGATGTAAGCATGCATGGATTTGAACTTTTGCAATTTGTCACAACGATTATTTGGACATTTTGTGATATCTTGTTGTGTCTATGCTTGCACCGCGGATTCTCTATTCGGATATGTGTGCAATCATGGTTTACAATTTTCAAAAGTAATGAAATGGGTTGTCGTTAAAAGGCAGGAGCCTAGGCGCTCAGAAGGTCCTAGGTCACCTGTAAGTGGAATGCCTAGGCGGAATTATGAACCCACCTATTTTTTAATTCTAAATGTAAAAGTGGGAGAACTTAGTTAATCGAATAATTTATTCTCATACTCAAACCCTTTTATATAAAACTATTCCTTTTTGTTAATATAAATGCGTGTTCATGTAACTTTCATGGTCTACTATATTAAAGGGGACAAGTGATGTAGGACAAGAACTAAAGGGAATGCTAGGTTGAATGATGCATATGGTTATAATCACGCACACTGATGCAAGAACCCTAGACAAGATGTTAGATGCATACAACTATGTTAAGTGCACCCAGTTATTGATGTGATATCAATTTATAGATGCTATCCTAGTAAAAGTGGGAGAACATAGTATTTGATGAGTAACTTTGCTTTACTATCAATTGCGCTTTAATGTCTCGTATCTTAAATTGGTATCGATTGATATCGTAATAGGGTTCATTGGCTTTTGATGGCGTACAAGGGATGAAAACGGTGTAGATGCACAATCAAAATGTGTCAAATCAAAACTCGGAAGCTGACTCTTCTGTGCTTCAAGCTTTTTTGTTGAAGATTTGATGATCAACCACACTTCAATATCCCGGATCTTAAATTCGGATTGAAGGTACACTAATTTGGTTATAGGGTTTATTCGGTTTTAATGGTGTGCAGGGGATGAAGGTGGCTCTTGTATTCGAGGAAGGGAACAGTTGTCATGTCGCTGTAGTCTGCAAGAGGATGATAGGACATGTCAGGTTGTTGTTGACCGCAAGAGGAAGATAGGGTGGTGTTTGTAGGATTACTGATGCAGCAACCAGAGAGGAAGGATGCTAGCAACAGTCGGATAAGTGTTGATGGTTGTTTCTGTATTCAAGGAGGAAAGGGGTTCCAGTCATATTGCTCTAGGCTGCAGGAGGAAGGTGGAGTATGTCAGTTTGGTGCCAACTGCAAGAGCGATCGGGTGGGGAACCCTAGGGTTTCTACTGCTAGAGCGATCGGGAGGGGGTCCCAACCCTGGGACCCCGGCGCCCCCCCGCGCGCCAGGCAAAGGGCCGACGAGAGGCGCCTGCGAGTCTGTGGCCGGCGGAGGGGCCCAATCGGGCAGAGCTGCAGCCGCGATGGCAGTTGCGGTCGCGGGCACAGGCCCCCAGGCGGGGGGTCAGGTGGTGGAGGCCAGGCAGGAGCGGCCGGGAGGGGCTGTTGGCCGGCGAAACCAGGGGGGGTGCCGGAGGAGGATTGTCGGAACAGGCGGATCTGTGGGCTCCAGATCCAACGAAAAATTCTGATTTCCAAATCGGATCTGGATCTGGATCAAAGGGTGGCCAGGCAGAGGGAGGCGGATGGACGACGGTCACGAGACGTGGGGGAGCCAAGACCGGGGGTAACGCGGACGGCGTACAGAAACACCGAAAGGCAAGCTACCCTACTGCGAGGCGACCAAGAGAGGGTACAGGGGTGCGGACGATGGCCCAAGGCCCTGTGGTGTCTGCGGGGAGATCGGTGGGCTGGCGCCTCAAGGCGACCATGACGGAGAAAGGGAAGAGCAAAGTTGTGGACCTGAGAGGCCAGGGCCGGGATCAACCCCGACTGGAGTCACTTCTGGGGTCATTCCTCGTCCCATGGGGCGACCCCACGTCCTGCGGGAAGGTCCTGGACAGATATATGCATGCCAACGGGACCAAAGAGTCCCACCTCCATGGAGTTCGTGCCGCCGAAGAAGGTTAGGAATGGATTTCGGGCCTCCTTCCTAGCTGAGGAGATTGAGAAGGTGACCGCCTTCTGGGATAACACGCTTGTCCTGTATATCCTGGGGAACAAGCCATTCTACGGCTAGATCCGGGGGTACGCGACACGTGTCTGGCAGCCAAAAGGTAGTAGGGAGATATTTGCTAGGGAGAATGGCTTTTACTACGTGAAGTTCGGACTTGCAGAAGATGTCACCAGAATCCTGCAAGGAGGTCCATAGACTTTTGATGGCAGGTTGATCATCCTAAAAGAATGGTCTCCCGACCTGCGTTGTGAGAAGGAAGTCCTGAATGCCATCCCTGTCTGGATAAACTTTTCGGAGTTCCCTGTCCGGTTCTGGAGCATTCCACTATTGATGCGGCTAGCCAGCCTGGTGGGCACCCCGATTAAGGCTGATGATGCTACAACTTTTCGATCGCGGTTGATGTATGCATGGATATTCGTAAAGATTCGAGCAGGCAGGGAGCTAACGAGGGTTCTGGAGTACGAAGTACCTTCTGGAGAGGTTCTAACCCAGAAGGTGGAGTATGAATGGGTTCCACCAACCTGTTCATATTGTGCTTGTTTTGGACATCTAGACAGTACTTGTCCGTCAGGAGGTTCCCAGGCGGGGGCGACTACGACTCCGTCTCCTACCGAGATGTCTGGCTCCGGTCGGGAGATGGAGGCCCCATCCGGGGAAGTCGAAGCGGAGGATACCATGCAGGAGGGGGATCGACCGATGGAGGAGGTCGGGGAACTGAGTCTTCCTATTTCTCCATAGTCGGTTCTCCCGAGTGGGACGATGATCACCTTTTCGGCACAGAGGAGCATGGTAACCAGAGACATGGTGGCCTTGGGGAGAGAGGAGCGGACTGCGGGTGGATCTTCGGAGGAGAGAGTCTATAGCAGGAAGAGACGTGCTGGATCTCTCCGTGATGGCCCCAATAGTGTGGGAGGACATTCCTCTACTGGGGATGAGGCGCTCTGTGTAGACAATCTGGCCTGGGCGCTGGTGCTCTCCCAGGCAGCGACTCAGCAGGCCCATACGACTGGGATGGAGGAGGATTTGTTAGCGACGGATGTGGTACCAACCCCAGGTGCCGATCCGGATGATATTGAGGAGAACCTATCTCTCAATAATTAATGGCTATCATCGCCTGGAATGTGAGGGGTGCGTGTTCGTTAGGGAGATGGAGAGAGATCTGTAGGATTCTCCACAGAGAGAAGTGCGACATATCTGTACTATTAGAGACTAAGATTAAAGGGGAGAAGCCTCTTGTTCGGCGGACTCCATCTCATTGGGTCCAACTCCACAATTTGGCTATATGTGACATGGCCAGGATCTGGGTCAGATGGAATTCGAAGAGCTGGGATGAAGACTTGATCTTGATGACGGAGCAGCTGATCGCCATCTCTTTCACGAACAAGAGGGGATTTCGGTTCTTGCTGGGTGCGGTGTATGGCCACAATGACAGGAGGCGACGGGAGTCCCTGTGGAGTGACATATCCAGAGCTGTCGCTGCTGCGGACTCCTCGTCCCTGCCGTTTCTTCTAATAGGATACTTCAATGCCCTTCTGCATAGAGGGGAGAAGGTGGGCGTCCGTCCAGTTCTAGATCCGATTCTGTATGATTTCCAGAGTTGCCTCCTCCAGGCGGGGCTCCAGGGTTTATCGCGCTCGGGATTCTTATGAACTTGGCATAACAAAGCAGTCCATAACAGGGTTGCATGCCAGTTGGATAGAGCCCTAGGCAACGGGGAATGGTTCCGCCGTTTCCCTAACTCCTCGGTTGAGGGCCTGGCCGCTGGGACGAGCGACCATTCCCCATCAGGGTTGGCTTCATTGTTCGGCCTACTGTGAGGTCTTGCCCCTTCAGGTACAACAACAGCTGGTATCTTTTAGAGGGTTACTTAGATGCTGTTACGGAGGGGCTCACAAGCCGTCAGGAGGGGACAATTCAGTATCGCATGGTTCATCGGCTCAAGGCTAGGAAGAAGGCTCTACGGAGTTGGGTGAAGGGTTTGCCCAAGACTACCCTAGAAGATAAAGAGGCAGATCTTCGAGCCATCCAGCAGGAAATGCAATCTGACATGCTGAACGGAGACCTGGGGGCGAGAGAGAAGGAGCTAATCGGGGAAGTCAACATCTTGCGTATGCAGAAAGAGTTTAGCGCGGTCCAGCGCGCTAAATGCTCCTAGCTTAAGGATGGTGACTGCTGTTCTAAGTTCTTCTATGATGTTATCCGGACCAGACAGCATCGGAACCATATTTTACAGCTTCTTGACATGGGGGGCCACCTCGTGGGAGAGCCGACAAAGATCCAAGACGAGGCTGTCAGGTACTACTCTGAGTTATATTTTCAGTATGACTACTTGTCTTCGTTCCCTGATGTAGTTCCGAAGAGACTAGTGACTCCCTATGGGAATGACCTTCTACTTGTCTCTGTTATTATGGAGGAGGTAGAATCTATTATCAAGACGGCGGATCCCAACAAGGCACCCGGACCGGATGGTTTTAGCAGTGGGTTCTATAAACGTCACTGTGATACTCTGAAGTTCCCGGTCCTTGAGGTGGTACAGGAGTTTTTCACCAAAGGAAAGTTGTTGAAGGAGCTGAACCACACTTTCCTGACACTTGTGCCAAAGAAGGAGGGAGCGACATCGCTGGCGGATTTCAGACCTATTGCGTGTTGTAATTATCTTTATAAGATAATTACGCACCTTATGTGCCGGCGGATGGAGGGGATCATGCAGGACTTAATCTCTCCGAACCAGGCGGCTTTTATTAAGGGGAGGTCGATCGTGGAGCACAGCCTGCTGGCGCATGAGATGGTGAGGGGCTTCAGTAAACCTGGCGGGAAGAAGACATGCGTGAAGGTGGATCTGAGGAAGGCATATGACATGGTCAATAGGGATTTCCTTTGTCATCTGCTGTCTGCCATGGGTTTCGACACGGTTGAGTTGCGAGGATCCGGAAATGCATCACGACTTCCACTTTCTCTATCCTCATCCAGGACACCCCATTTGGGTACTTCCAGAGCAACCGTGGACTTAGGCAAGGCGATCCTCTGTCCCCTTACCTATTTACGCTTGTCATGGAATACTTCACACGCTTGATGGACATGACAGTGCATCGTGGGAGACTGGTTCCATTGTTTAGGAGGATTGACCCCCCGGTTATCCACCTTATTTATGCAGACAATCTCTTGGTATTCATCCAGCCATCTACGGAGGGTATGCACACGTTTGCGGAGATTATGGGAGAACTGGAATCCCTTTCAGGCCTCCAAATGAACAGAGAGAAGAGCATGATGTATTTCAGCTCCCTTTGCTCCTAGAAGGAGGAGTAGGCCGACACGCTGGGAGTCGAGAGGAGCGATTTACCGGTGAAGTATCTAGGGGTTCCTCTCACAGTTAACTATGCGTGGGATCAGGACTGCCATAGTCTGGTGGAGTACGTCCAGAGGAGGGTTGAAGGATGGCAAGCCGCTGATTTATCTTTTGGAGGACGCATCGAGCTGGTTACATTGGTGATATCAGCTATGGTCCATTTCTGGCTGCAATCCATCTTACTTCCTATTGCCACTATCAGGAAAGTGGAACGAATTTGTGCAGACTTCATATGGAGGGATTGTATGCATGCGATCTCCTGGGAGCAGCTTTGTCGGCCGAGGAAGGAGGGAGGAGTGGAGCTACGGTCATTGTTGGAGATCAGGGAGGCCTCAGCGCTGAAGCTGACATGGAGATTCATCAATAGGGGATTCCTTTGGGGTGACTGGATGCATAACAGATATGTGAAACATGGCAACCTCTGGGACTGTGCCACGAACAACAATCATTCCGTCACTTTCAAGACTGTTTTGAGGCATAGGGGGTACTCAAATCTGCAATCCGAAGGGTCATGAAGGATGGGGCTGGCACGGACCTCTGGCGTGATCATTGGATTGATCGTCAATCTCTGTTAGAGATCAGGGGAGCAGCGTCGTATCAGGAGGATAAAAGGGGTCTGACTTGCCAACGGATTATCCGAGATGGAGAGTGGAGGCCTGAGTCCTACCGCTATACCGAGGAGTTTGGTGAGATTATCAGGACAGTCGCCTTTGACCCAGTATTGTCAGCTGATCGATGGGTCTGGGACCCGCCTGAAGTCTCTACTGGGACTGGACAGTTCCAGTTCCGGAGCTGCTATAACCTCGTTAGGCGCACTTTTCCTCTGAGTACTGACTATGAGTTCGTATGGTGTAAGGGACTTGCAAGAAAGATGCAACTGTGTGTTTACCGGCTTCTTCTTGGTCGTCTTCTGACGAGGAATCGACTTAATACTTTTGGGGTTCAGGTCCCTGACTCTAAGTGTTTGCTATGCAGTGTGGAGAATGAATCTATAGGACACATTTTCTTTGAGTGTGATCTGTCATGGCAGATCTGGTCTGAGCAAAGTAGGGTGTTGGGTGGATGTGACTCAGGAACGGGGGTTGGGGATATCATCACCGTGCTCCGAGATAGCAGAGGAAGAGGGCAGGACTGGTTCCAGACCGCCAGAGTTCGACTGGCTGCTGCTGTTTGGCATGTATGGAGGGAACGAAACCGCCGTATCTTCGAGGGGCTAATCACCCTTCCTGTAGGCATCCTCCATAACATTGAATTCGATGTAAATGCTATGGGGAACTGAAGAGTGGGAGTCCCACTATGATTGTATGTTGTAAGATTATTGTGTTGCATTTGGAATAAAATTTACCCTTTTTCCTATATATATATATATATATATATATATATATATATATATATATATATATATATATATATATATATATACTTAACTTTACTTAACTACTTAATATATATATATATATATATATATATATATATATATATATATATATATTAAGAAGTTAAGTAAAGTTAAGTATATATATTTAACTTAACTAATTAATACGTATTCTTTAATTGATTGTAAAATTACATAACATAGATATCAAGTAATATAAATTTAATTTCTAATATATTAAATAGGTGTAAATTACTTGGATAACTGATCAATTTGTGTTGCTCACAATTTAATTTAGTTATTAAAATATTAAGTACAATAGAGGCAATAAATTTGAAGATATAATGGATTCAACAATGTTGTTGTATACTTGTTTGTGCTAAAAATAGCAATGTTCTGAGAACCTGACCGAACCGGCTGGCCCAACCCGATTAACCGTGAACTGGTAAACTGTTGAAAGAAGAGATTGGTTTAGAAGGCTCCACCATGTCGTATAATATGATTGAAAAGAAATAAATTGGTTTGATATTATAAAAAAGAGTGAGATTGGCATTCCTTTTTACTCTTTGGCTTAATGTGTGAGACATGAATGCAATTTCCTGTAGCAAAATGTATTATCTTACGTCTTTGTCTAGACTCTTATTAGTCTAGGGGAAGTTGATGGATGTTCCTTGGTTGCATGAGCTTAAACTGAATATCATTTTCCAAAGGTAGGTCTACCTACATGCTAGTCCGGTCCTATCCTTTGGTTGCATGAGCTTATAGGCAATAACTATCAAGGATTTGACAAGAGCTTTTATGACCATTTGCCGACTTCATGTCAATCTTGTTTGTTGGTGCCAAATCCCAGCTACTTGAAGAAGTCTCGGATGAGTAGAAAAGAAACAAATGTATACCAGTCATGCAACTACAACTACTCCTAATGGTTTGTCTTTTGACAACTCACCTAATATTTGGAAGCATTCTAGTGCATTGGCATATTAATGGAGATGTAATGTCTACATTACATTGCTCTTTGACTAGTTCTGTAGCATCTGACAATACATCATGGTGCTGAACTATTCAAATTTGTATCTTGCGATATACTATATTTTTAGGGGGGAAAATTGAGTTAGACATGATGGTATTCGGTTACTCATGCATGATATACATATACGGAACTTGAGCCGTAAAACACCCCCAAAACTCATAGTGGGTACCTAATATGAAGGATAGGACCGGACTGGTTCAAGAAGGTTCATATGCAACATCTCACAAGAAAATTTATTTATCCGGAAACCTGGTGGCACCATAAAAGAAAATGAGTATTATATTTGACTTAGATGTATCTAAATTTTATTGTCTCTAGGGCATACTCCTGTTTATGTGTGTGTTTTTTCTTTCTTTTTATAGTATAGAGTTTAGGTTCACAGTTTAGTGTTCTCATTGGTTATCCTCTCAACAGCAAGTCGGTTTATTTTTCTCCCACGTAGTATTGAATTTTCTTCATTCTCTTTTCTGCAATCTAGGTTCTTTTGATTAGACATGAAAAGAGAGAAAGTTGAGGAGCAAACAGGTGTAGTACGAACAAATTGCATTGATTGTCTAGACCGAACTAATGTTACACAGGTGATATATGATTTTCTTTTCGAAACACTGTTTGTACATGCATTTGTTTCTGTTAAATTTTTTCTGAATGTTTCGTATTTCATTAGTTATACCAGTTGTCGTTTATACTGAAATATTTTTTCTCTGCATGACATAAACAGGATTCTATATTGACCTGTTGCAATATTTTGTTTATAATTTGAGACATCTGCCCCTATGATTAGGTAAATGAACTAGCAAAATCTTAAGTACTAATTTAAAGTAAAGGGATCTCCAATCAAATTGGGGAGTCATCTAAACTGTTTATATTTTGTTCTATATATGAAATATTGTTGGTCTAACTATTACAATGCCCATTTCTATAAAAAAGAAGTAAAAAAATACTGAAACCAAATTTGTTTTATGTAGTAATCGTAGTCATCTTAGATCTAACTTGTTGAGAAGCTGGATCAACTTAATGGACTTAATTTATTAATGTGGCAGAGAATACATATTTATAGGCAAGGGTGTGCTTGCGTTTCTAAGTTTTTCCAATGTGGTTAATTGACTATGCAGCAACTGCTTGCATCCTGCTTAGTGCTACCAAATCAAATCATAGCAAATGAAACTACTGTTAGAATGCAAATACCTTTCAGAAGAGTCATAACTCAGGATAAGATACACATTAGCATTATCTTTTTCTTCAGAAAGGCAAATACTTTTCTACATATAATGACCTTTCTTTAACAAAAAAAATAATCATCATTTGAGTAGTTGGAACAATTTGCGGTAAAAAAAGATAATATTTCACTATTCCTTTACATATCAAGCCAAGTCCGATATACCTTCTGGAAAGTCTGAAGGTACAAAACCTCAGTCAGCTTATCCAAAGGTATAAAGTTGCTAGCAATAAGTCATGCAAGGACTGAATGTTGCAATGAAACGTACCTCAGACTCCTTCAAGCCGATGGTAAACAATAGTAGTAATATATATCGAGTTGCATATTTCTGATGCCATGTTCTCTTGCATTTTAACATCCAGTAATCTGCTAGAGGAAAACTAAGCAAAACTAGAAAGACTCTAGGCCATACAAGAAATAAACACTACTACACTCCCCCGCAAGCTGGAGCGTAGATATCGAGAGCTCAAAGCTTGGACATGAAGTGAAGATAAAGTGGGTGAGTCAAGACCTTGGTGAGAATGTCGACGATCTGTAAAATAGGAATATCCTGGAGCTTAATCTTACGAAGCTTGATCTTCTCACAAATGAAGTGAGAATCAACCTCAATATGTTTGGTACGCTCATGAAATACTGAATTTTCAGCAATATGAATAGCTTCATGGTTATCACAATAAAGAACCGCATGGGAGGAAGAGCAACACCAAGATCTGCAAACAAATTCTCAACCATGTTGGCTTCGAAACATGTTAGGGCTTAACCTCATGAAGCTTGACCTTCTCACAAATTAAGTTACAATCAACCTCAATATGTTTGGTGTGCTTATTAAACACTGGATTTTCAACAATATGACTTCTTGGTTATCACAGTAAAGAACCACATGGGAGGAAAGGGCAACATCAAGATCTGCAAGCAAACACTCAACCATGTTATCTTGGAAACTGTATGGGCCATTGAACAATACTCAGCTTCCATAGATCTAGAAACAATAGTCTGTTTCTTGCACAAAGTTGCCACAAAAAAATAAGTTTTTGGTTGTCCTGAATAAAAGTTCCTCAGAATTGGATTAGACCCAATCCTACACTAGTCCCGAGTAAGTTTTGTAGTGTCCCCGTCAACAATCTATAAAGTTCAGGGTCTAACCGCTAATTAGCTGTAAGCTGGTAATAAGTAGATGTAAAAACAATTGAAACCTAAGTTAAATTTTAGGAATATATAGTTTTACGTCAGTATAATATTGAAAATTTACATTTATGTCCCTATAATATCCATAATATGGTATGAGTCTGGTCCTGAGGATTGACTTAGACTGTCCGTCTGTCCGTCAAAAAATGAAAATCTGAACACAAATTTCGAATATTAATTTTCCGGTTTCCGTCCCCTTTGGCATGTCGGTACTTTCTTGTTCAAGAATCCACCATAGGGTTCTGCTAATGTTACTAGTTCCATGATGCTATAATAACTGAATGGGAGAAACAGATTCAAATAGCCGACCGATAATTTTGTTCGTACTGAACAGTAGATCAATTTTCTCATGTTTGCTAATTTTCTTTACAGAATCTTAACCTTCGGCACAACCTTTGGATCGAAGCAATGAGTGGGGACGTAGCCTTTCAAGTGGAAACCATAGTAAACCACTCTCGGGTGAGTTGTGGGGGGTGTTTCAAGGATTTTGTACTGGTATGTAGGAAATATTATGATTTACCTTCTCGTATTTTATTTCATTACAGGAACTGGAAGAACACATTAATAAACTTGCAGTAAATGTAAATGATCAAGAGGACCTGCTGGAATATTTCAAGGGTCAAATCGAGAGTCATGATCGGTGCATTCAAGATGCACGAGGTTAGCTGCTTATCGCTTGTGTATCTGCATTATGATTCTTATATCAAGGCGTGCACTGCATAACAATAGGGATTACATGTGACCTTATTGCTGAAGTCTTGGAACTTTTGATAATGGTTAGCAATTGGATGCACATTATAGCAATCAGTTTACGTGTATTTGTTTTAGTTAAGCTCGGAACAGCACTAGAGCAAAACAACACTGTTTCTCCCAAAAACAGTGAGGAGCACACGATCGATGATAGTTTAGCGTTGGAAACTTCAGCTGTTGGCATTATATGCCAGATGAAAGTTCTTCATGGTCAGCAAGCATCCAAGGTACCGTTGACCAAGGACGTGCTCGGTGTTGTAGCAACACTCGGGGAAGTAAACGATGTCAGACTTAGCCGGTTGGTCCGCTCTCCGGATTTCACCCTTTTTTATTTTTATTTATTTTTCTTTGAGCATTCAATATGGAATTAGACATAAACAACTCTAAGTTAAGGTTACGGTTGATCAGAGCCATTTCAGAATTCCTAGGTTTAGAAACCATGTTGGCTATTGTTTGCAAGTCATATGAAGGTGTTAAAGCGCTTGAGAATTACGAGTCTGAAGGCATGATTGATGTGAGTGCTGGTTTGCGCGGGCATGGACTTGGGCCATCTATTGGGAGGCTGTCGAATGGGAGATTTCTTGTCATCTGTCGAGAAAGTTTTAAGGTACATATTATGTTATGTGGATTTGATGAATATAGTAGGCAGTATTTACAAGTCTCTAAACCATAATTTTAAATTGTCTCCTTTGCAGACCATATACTGAATTTATACCTGGAGATCCTCAAAAAGACTTCATATGCAGAAGCCGATGTTAGCTAATGGAGAGTCTCCAGCAGGTTGCCGTAAATATGATCAGTGCACATCTATCATGTCTCACAACTGATGGTCATGGGCTAAGGGAGACATTGTTTTTTAATTTGCTTTCCCGTCTCCAAGTTTACGAAAACAGAGAACAAATACAGTATGCTTTGTCCTGTTTAAGTACAAGTGATGGTGCCATCTCTTTGGACGGAGGGATGATGCAGATGAGTGGGCTATTTTTTTTTGGTGACAGGTACTTACTTTGATTCAATTCTGATCAAGTTAATTAAATCTGAAATGACAATTTCAGTCAGGTCTTAGTTCTAGGTTGTAACTCCTGTTGACGTTAAATCTGAAATAACAATTTCATTTGTGTTTCTTTTGATTCAATACTTTTACGTGGTTTAGGAACAATGTTGAGGTTAAATTTCGAGCTCCGGTATGCCAACTGATGTCATTAAAACTGAAAGAGGAAATCCAGTCTATGAACGGTAAGAAGGAAAGTCTTGTTGAAGATATGTCAAAAGCACAGATGTTGCTAAACAAACTCAAGAGCTTACTCAATACGAAGAACAAAGAATTGTCCAAATTATTGGACTGCGTCAAAGAATGCCAAAACTCATCTGGGGAAGATACCATCTTAAACTCATTCCTGATTGATGGCTTATGGTAGGTAAGTTGACTTCCATCCCTCTAGTATGTGGTGTTTTGTCTGTATGGATGTGGCACCTTCTTGTGAGAAATCTGTGGACAAACTATTTATTTACATTTTTTTTTTCTTCTATGCTAGAGGAAGATTACTTCTGCGTGGCATTACCAAGAAGCTCCAAGTTGGCAGTCCTCTAGGATTTTGCAAGCAGTGAATGTTAATAGTTGGTTCTTGGCAGACTTGCTTTACTTACTGTGGATTCTGAATTTTACATGTAGTGAATGTCTGATGTAGTAGCAGATAGCTGTTTACAGAACTATAGCGACAATTAAGGTTTCGGTAATCAGCAATGTTAAGAACAAGATCTCCTGTATTGTAGCCATACAATACAAACCTGTCACCTAAGCTTCCAGCTGAGCAGTCTTTCTTGCAAAGCACTTTGTAACTCCTGTCTTCTAATATCTTCTGTATCATCGATTGTCAATCTGACTTTGAAACAAATCTCTGTTTTGGAGTGGATGGGGGTTTCCCAATCTATGTGGAGAATATTTGGTTGTGTGCTTTTCTTTTGTTCTCTTGCAACTTTTAGTTTGGGGAAACGGTTTTTTGCGTTTAGTTATTGCGTATACAGTATATTTTTATTTACCCATAAATGATGTTCCGTTGTTGGAACTTCTTTGACTTTAGTTGGCGACTTTAATGAAAGATAGAATGAGATACAATGATGTAATTAGGATAAAAAATATTGTTGCTACCATGGTTGGAACATAAGTCAGGTATAGTCGTAGTCGTTGATACAAAGTTTCTTATAAAAAATTCTTCCATTTTCGTCTGTCATGCTTTCGTTCCTTTTCTAAAGTATATGGTGTGCTTAATTTCTTGCCAAAAGAAAAAGTTATAGCTTCAGACCTGTTGCATCAAATAAATAGAGAACCTTGTCATGCATCCAGATATATTTCATCAATCCATACCGTACACTATTTAAAATGCCTAATTTCCACAAAACAATGATTTTGGAGGATTATTACCAGTGCCATCAAGAGGCCACAAAATGGTCAGTTCCCGATGACTAGTTGATTATGTCAATGGTTTAGACATCAATATATCAAAGTGAATTCTGTTCCACGTGTTATGAGATAATAGACCACGATAACAGTGTGTTATCTCGATCCCATGCAAAGTATATCAAAACTCCCCCCATGAACCATTCAAAAGACGTAGATGTTATAGATCATAAGGGGTGGTATGAAACCTATATCTAGATCATTCTGACCTACTGTAGGAGAAGTATACATGTACAACTATATCATCCCACTTAAAAAGGGTTATCTTTAGGATATGGCCCATCCATATCTAAGATAGTCCAACATGCGCACATTATTCCCTTGAAATAGATGGGCCTTGAAATTTGATCTAGTCCACCAAACTTCAAATTATCCATGTCCCGCCAACTTCAGATCCATAAACAACGTGCCATTCAAATTAGAATTCGAGAGGTCATCAACATATACTCTGACAGATATGATGCACCTAAAAAAGAAAAAGAATATATACAAATATTCTCTTAACATTTATAATTAAGTGGTACCAAGAAGGAAATTTTCCAAACACAAGTTGACTAGACCAAATTTGTTATAACTTTCATGTCCATTTTTTAGTTTCCTTCAAATCAACAGTTTGGATTTTGAGTATACATGCCCCAACACAAAAATAGAGAAACTTTCATGTCCATCTTTATGTTATTTTTTTATCTAGGCTATTTCAAATTTAATAATTTATGGAAGAAAATTTTCACTTCTACGCATCAATAAGTGATCTCCGTAACCTGGTAATTGTGATAGTATTCCACATATTAATTCTCACTTCTACGCATCAATAAGTGATCTCCGTAACCTGGTAAAGCATCCCATGTTTCTGAATCAAAGACACTTACCAAAATTATCAAATGAATAACCTCTCAATAGATTTGAGATACAGGGTAAACTTCATATCGATGTTAGGGAAAGTACAGATGCTGGGTGGATAAAATGAGTTACTGACCCCTAAGCAAAAGCTGACAGTACTTTAAATGATATATTTCCTTTATCCTTGAGATAAAAGCTATATTTATGAGGGTCCTTTGTATGTTTCCATGTTGGATTTTTTTTTATCTACAATTTACCAGCTTCCAAAAAGGTTATAAAGGCAAAAAAATTCTATGCATACTGCAGAGGGAAAATATAAATCAAGATCAGCACAGTCGCTAATACATGATAGATCTCTCTGGGCAGTTCCGAAACTCACTTTGCGTGCTCAACCACCACTAAAAATTCATCCAGAAAATCTCCTTTGATAATTGCAGCTGAAAGAGGGAAGAATGCTGCCAACGAATGCTGTAAGCTAAAAAGAAATCATTGGAAGCATCATACATGCAATATGTTATGCCACTTTAAAAAGTATGTATATGGAAGACGAAAGTTCAGATGGGAAGAGAAGAAATTCAATGGTTTAGGTAAAGGCAGTAATTTTGCAGGCAAAGGTGCAGTTAACTGCACAATATTAGGGCTGAACATTTCATAGTGAACAAACTTTGAATCAGACGTGAAACAGTGATCAAATACAAATTAATCATAAATATGAATATTGTGTACTGTCTTCTCTTCAAATCTTTTTCACTAGGGCAAGTAACAGCCAAAGTGATATTTTGAAACAACCAAAATTCTGCTACACAGAAGGGAATATTATGTAGATATTCACTGGACAAGAAAATTTGGAGTTACTAGGTTTTGTCATCTTTCACTACCCAGTACCCACCTAACTAAATGCAACCTATCATTCATAAGTCCATCAAAAGTGATCCTTGTAACCAAAATGTTAGACAGCATGAAACAGGGGTGAGTTGTGACCCGGACCGGTCCGGGCCAGACCGCTGCCTTTTGAACCGGGCCCAACCGGACTTGGTCTGGGCCCAGCCCGGACCGGGGGTGTAAGCAGGCCGGGCCAGGCCCGGCCCGGTCTGGGGAGAGGAAACCCAGCCCGGCCCAGTGACCCGGCTTGGGTAGGGCTGGGCCGGTCTGGTCCGGTTCGCGGGCGGACTTGGGCGGGCCGGTCCGATTTTATTTCCTTTTTATTTCTTTTTTTTTGTTTTCCTTTTTTCGATTTTCCCAATTTTTTTAACTTTATATTCTTTTAAATTTTAAGTTTATTTTGTTATTTTATTCTTTTTAAGTTTTCCTTTAATTTAATTTTTTTTGTTATGTTTTTCCCTCCTCTTTTATATTCTTTAAATTTGAAGTTAATTTTGTTATTTGATTCTTTTAAGTTTTCTTTTAATTTATTTATTTTAATTTTCTTTTTAATTTTATTTTGTTTTATTTTTATTTTTAAGTTTTCTTTTATAATTTTATTTTTAACTTTTTTTTTAAATGACCAAAATATCCCTTAAAACGGTCATAAAACGGTCATATAATGGAGGTATTTTGGTAAACGGTCATAAAACGGTCCGGGCCGGGCTCGGGCTGGCCTGACTGGGCCTACCGTTTGTACTAAAAAAAAAAAAAACGGGCCGGTCCGGGCCGGGCCTGGGCTCGGTTTGGTGAACCCAGCCCGGACCGACAATGCACTCGGGTTAGGGCGGGCCGGACTAGCTGCGGGCTTGGGCAGGCCGGGCCATCTGCGGGCTCGGGCTGGTCCAAGGGTAAACCGGCCCGGGCTGGTTTTAGGGCCAACTTTATTTATTGACCAACTTTTTTCAGTATGAGTTTTGGTAATTTCTTTTATTTTTTTAACTTTCTTCTTTAGATTTATTTAAAACTGGAAATTGCTGAGAAACCCAATTTCGGGATGGGCTTTTATGAAATGCCCACCCGCTGGATGAGTTTTATGAAATGTCCAGAATTAAGTATTTTCACGTTAAATATTCCAAGATTCCCTTTTAGATGCCATCCGCTGGAAACTGCTATTTTTATAATACCGAAACTACCCCTCCGCGCTAATTGGTCATCTATATGTATTTGAATTCAAAAAACTCAGATCTGGATTGCGATTTTCGTCTTCTTCTTCTTCACGGAAAATCTGAATTTCATTGCTCTCATCTTCAGCAGAGATCGCAAAGATCGTTCGTAGTTCGGTGTGCTTTTCTTCGGTCGAACTCAGATCATCGCTCGTCATCATCATCACCATCATCATCATCTTCATCGACGTCAATTGTGGAGAGAAGATCTTTCTTCTTCTTTTCCATAAGAATTATCATTGCTTTGAAAGAAGAACGAAACTCTTTATTCCTGAAAAAACTAAATTACACGGAGAATGACCATTCTCCTACGTTTTAACACTGGAAATGACCATTCTCCGTGTAAATTAACACGGAGAATGCCATTCTCCGTTTTATTTAAAACGGAGAATGGCCATTCTCCTACGTTTTAACACTGAAATGACCATTCTCCGTGCTAAATTACACGGAGAATGACCATTCTCCGTTTTATTTAACACGGAGAATGACCATTCTCCGTGTAAATTAACACGGAGAATGCCATTCTCCGTTTTACTTAAAACGGAGAATGACATTCTCCTGCGTTTTAACACTGAAATGATCATTCTCCGTGCTAAATTACACGGAGAATGACCATTCTCCGTTTTATTTAACACGCAGAATGACCATTCTCCGTTTTATTTAACACGGAGAACGTCATTCTCCGTTTTAAATCCTGCGTTTTAACACTGAAATAACCATTCTCCGTGCTAAATTACACGGAGAATGCTATTCTCCGTTTTATTTAACACGGAGAATAACATTCTCCGTTTTATTTAACACGGAGAATGGCATTCTCCGTGTTTCTAACACGGAGAATGGTCATTCTCCTGTGTTTTAACACTGGAATGACCATTCTCCGTGATAAACTACACGGAGAATGGCATTCTCCGTGTAAATTAAGACGGAGAATAGTCATTCTCCGTGTAATTTAGCACGGAGAATGGTGGTCATTCTCCGTGTAAATTAAGACGGAGAATGCCATTCTCCGTGTTAGTAACACGGAGAATGTCATTCTCCGTGTAAATTAAGACGGAGAATGACATTCTCCGTGTTACTAACACGGAGAATGACCACCCTCATGCGAAATTAACATTTTTCGTGTTCTAAGACGGAGAATGACCATTCTCCTGCATTTTATGGTCAGCTGAAACTTTGGAGAGCCATAACTTTTGACTGGGAGGTCGAAACGAGGTCCCGTTTGTCGCAAAATGAGCGTATCGTCGAAGAGACTGAAAGTAACTGTTTTACAGTTAGACGGCCTTCTGAAATTTTAGAATCGCAAAAAAATGATGTTTGGACCTCCGTTTTAGCACTTTTGCAGTTTGTCCCGGTCTTTCCGAAATTTTTCGACGAGTTTTTGAAGATTTTTGAGGAGAAAACCTAGATTCGAAAGTGAGCAGCGTATGGAAGAAGATGAAGTATCGTTTTTTTAAGAGCAGTTTTGTGGGTGTTTTCAATAAATTAAAAGGAAGGGCAAAATGGTCATTTGGAACCCGCTTTGGATAAGTTTCTCTAATTCTGGGCACGCGATAAAAGTTTTTTTTAGCGGTGGGTTTTATATAAAACTTTTTTAGTTTTTGGACATTTCATAAATCCTCCCTATTTAAAATGACCAACTTATTTCTGTAGTTCAACTGTTCCGATGCCCCATATAGTGGTTTTTGGGCCAATAGATATGAAACACTCCAAGTAGTGTCAATTAATGCACAATATACGGACTAAATCAATAATTAGAGAAATTATACCCTGCCAGATAAACCAAAGTATGCCTTTAGCTGTGAAACACTCCAAGTAGTGCTTTCTCCTTCTCCACACTCTTTGATTGCCTGATCCACGAGAGCACAATCGGCGATATGTGCACCAGCTGATTGTCCAACTAAATAGATCCTATATAACAGGATATATACAGGCTAGTGAATACGTAGTGTTAATGAAATGGCTAATGTGGAATATAGTTTCAGAATTTTTCCAGTGTTGGTTGGTTCATGTGTATAATATATTTGCTTGTGTAGGAAAACGTAAATGTACAGGCATGGAAATTGGAAGTTAAAAAAAAAAAAAAAAACATGAATTGAAAGACCTAAACAAACAAATAGTTTAAACACCTGATGAAGGTAATTTAACTGTTGGTAGTCCAGATGATCTCTCTTTTTACCGAATAAATAAGCTCCCAGTAAACAAGTTACTTGATCACGGTCTTTGATCTTTAGGCAGTGGCTGGGGATATGTGAATTTGGCTGTTTATTTATCAATATCATGTAAAAGTTCCTTTTTGCAGTGCCTTATGGGGAGTTATTTTTTAGCTGCAAATTTTGACATTAAAAATGGCTAGAAATATAGCCAACATGGTAAAAAGAACCTACCCAAAATCACCACCTAAAGTAATTTTTCGATAGATGCAATGCTTAGTAACCGAGAATTAAATATATAATATTTTGTATAACTTAGCAAATTCAGTACCAATTAGGGTCACCTCCATAGCTAGCAATATTGTTGCAGACAAACGATATTCCTTGAGAAGCATCTTTCACCATGTCACTGATAGTCCCTTGAGGAAAATTTCTACAAAATGGTATCAACGTAAGCTAAGAAGATAGCATATAGCTTTAGTATGTCTCTGCATAGATTTGAAATTTTGGAATTGTCTTACAATATGGTGGTGCCTCACCAACATACCTGTAATCTATACATGTCACTATGACTCCTCTCTCGGCCAAACGCCTCCCCAGAAGCCTTGTTAGCAATCACCCGAATAAAACTCATATTATACACGAATTTTTCCGTAACTTTCAGAAACGTATAATACTTGCGTACTTTTGACAAATCTAAACAAGTACGTAAATTTTAAGCATGTAAAATTTTAAACGTGTTTCGTATAAATTATTTAAAAAATTGGCACAAAAAAGTGGTGGAAACCTGTTTAATTAATCAAATTTGATAATATATTTAAGAATGTGAAGTTTCTAACGTCAATATTTATATTTTTCGAATTTTTAAACCGAATTTTTGAACGTATTTTATTTGCAATGAGCCGATTTATACTCGTACTTTTGCCGTTCCGAATTTTTTTCGTTTGCCGAATTGCTAACAAGGCCCAGAAGTGCACCCCATGCCTTATAACTTCAAAGGCAAATTCATAAAAAAGAAAGGAAGATTAGTTATTTGTAAACTTTTCACATATTAATTAATGAATGGGATCCAAACTGCGTATGTCATGTGTAATACTAATATCAGTCATTCTACTTGCCCAATAATCCATGCTCCACCAGTTACATGCCACAACTGGTTTTGGCTCATTCATATCTTCAGGTAAATAGAGATCCAGTCTGCAGAAACAAAGAGCATCAAGTAACCAGATTTAAAGACGCGTACGGTTCCTCATGGTGCTCAAGGTACTAATTGAATCCAAAACATAATATCAATAGAATATCCTGATCGACATAACATGTACCCTAACCTATTTCTTGGCTGTTCACCATAGATTATACTTCTCCGCACCTGACTTGAGAAGAAATAGTGATATCCAACTGATACATATGACGCAAATTGATTAGAGTAACACATTGAATGTCATCTTATAGATTATTCAGAACATTCGAGTTATCACTCTAAGGGGGCGTTTGGTACGCGGTATTTTTTTTTTATTCCCGGAAAAATTTAAGATGGGAATCTATTACCACGTTTGTTTGGCTTATAAAAAATTTATTTCCGGGAATTATAAATACCCGGGTAAATAGTTTACCCACAAAACATGAGAATTCTATCCCTTGAGAATAGGTGGGTATTTTTTTTTTGCCAGGGCAAAAAAAAAATTGTCTAAATTTTTTTCTTATTTTTTGATCGATTTTGATTAGTTTGAACATTTTTTCTTTTTTTTGTCGTTTTTATCGCTTTTTTGTAATTTTTGTCGTTTTTACCAATGTTTTGTCGTTTTAAGCGATTTTTTTGTCGTTTTTAACCAATTTTTGTCTTTTTTGTCACTTTTTTGATTATTTTTTGTCGTTTTTATCGCTTTTTTTGTCATTTTTTTATCGTTTTTACCAATTTTTTGTCGTTTTAAGCGATTTTTGTCGTTTTTACCTATTTTTTGTTTTTTGGTCACTTTTTGATTATTTTTTGTCGTTTTTATTGATTTTTGTCATTTTTTGCCTTTTTTGTCATTTTTTGTCGTTTTACCTATGTTTTGTCGTTTTTTATCACTTTTTTGTCATTTTTTTTTTCGTTTTTAACCAATTTTTGTCGTTTTAAGCGATTTTTTGTCGTTTTTACCCATTGTCTTTTTGTCACTTTTTGATTATTTTTAGTCGTTTTAAACCCAATTTTTGTCCTTTTTGTCGTTTTTTTTGTCAATTTTTGTCGTTTTAAAGCGATTTTTTGTCGTTTTTATAGCTTTTTTTTGTTTTTACTGATTTTCAGTCGTTTTTGGTCGTTTTTTTTGCTTTTTTGGTCATTTTACTGATTTTATGTCATTTTTTGTCATTTTTGTCGCTTTTTGTCGCTTTTACCGATTTTTTGTCGTTTTTGTCGCTTTTTGGTTATTTTTTGTCGTTTTAACCGATTTTTTGTTGTTTTAACCGATTTTTTGTCGTTTTAACCAATTTTTTGTCCTTTTTTGTCGTTTTTATCGATTATTTTTCGTTTTTGTCGCTTTTTGGTTATTTTTTGTCGTTTTAACCGATTTTTTGTTGTTTTAATCGATTTTTTTGTCATTTTTTAACCGATTTTTTGTCATTTTTTGTCGTTTTAAACGATTGTTTGTTGGTTTTGTCGTTTTTGCCGCATTTTGGTTGTTTTGTCGTTTTTTACCGATTTAATATCGTTTTTGTCGTGTTTTGGTTATTTTTGTCGTTTTTACCCTTTTTTTGTTATTTTTTGTCGTTTATACATTTTTTCGCTTTTTGGTCATTTTTGTCGTTTTAACCGATTTTTTGTCGTTTTTCATCATTTTTGTCGTTTTTTGTTATTTGGTCGTTTTTACCGATTTTTTGTTGTTTTTAACATTTTTTTCGTTTTTACCGATTTTTGTCGTTTTACCGGTTTTTTTTATATTTGTTCATTTTTTTTTCGTTATTATTATTTTTTCTTTTTTTCCGGGAATATTTATATTGTCACCAAACATGGGAATGTAATTTTCCAGAGAATTTAATTCCTTGGAATTTGATTTCCGAGAATATAGAATTTTCGGCTATATAGTATTCCGCATACCAAACGCCCCCTAAGCGTATATCGCAAAAATGAAGAAGAAAAATCGCAAAAATTTTATGAATCCACCGCAAAATAATATTTTATTGCGTGCCCAAGATTAACGAAAAATATATAAAAGAGTGCGGAATTACCTTTTTGTCCTTCTAATTTATTGAAAACACTACTCTTCAAAAAAAAAAAAACGCTTCGATTCTTCCTCTTCTTCCATACGCTGCTCATTTTCGAATCTAGATTTTCTTCTCCAAAATCTTCAAATCTTACTTCAAAAACTCGTCAGTGACTCTCCATTCGCAATCTTCACACCATGTCGTCATCATCAGTTCCCACTTCATCGTCATCATCAGCATCAACTGGAACTCCAGTTAAAGAAGAGAGAGCTGACGACATGCATTTTAATACGGAGAATGGCCATTTTCCGTGGTAAAATTACGGAGAATGGCCATTCTCCGTGGTAAAATTACGGAGAATGGTCATTTTCCGTGTTAAAATGCAGGAGAATGGCCAACTACGGAGAATGGCCATTTTTCGTGTTAAAACCACGAAGAATGACCATTTTCCGTGTAAAATGCAGGAGAATAATCATTCTCCGTGTTAAAATCACGAAAAATGATCATTCCTTGTGTTAAAATGCAGGAGAATAGTCATTCTCCGTGTTGCCATTCTCCTTGTTAAATTGACAGAGAATTTTATTCTCCGTGTTAAAATAACGGAGAATTACCATTCCATGTGGTAAAATCACGGAGAATGGTCATTCCTCGTATTAAAATGCAGGAGAATGGCCACCACAGAGAATGACCATTTTCTGTGTTAAAACTATAACGCAGGAGAATGGTCATTCTCCGTGTTAAAATCACGGGGAATGGTCATTTCACGTGTTAAAATGCAAAAGAATAGTCATTCTCCGTGTTGCCATTCTCCTTGTTAAATTGACGGAGAATTGTCATTTTCCGTGTTAAAATGACGGAGAATGGCCATTCTTCGTGTTAAAATCACAGATAATGGTCATTCTCCGTGTTAAAATGACGGAGAATGGTCTTTTTCCGTGTTAAAATTACGGAGAATAGTCATTCTCCGTGTTAAAATGTAGGAGAACAGTCATTCTCCGTGTTAAAATTACAGTTGTCCTAGTCGCCGAAAAACTTCAAATCTTTCCACGAAGATGATGATGAGCGATGATCATAGTTCGACTGAAAAAAGTACAGTGAACTACGAACGATCCTTGCGATCTCTGCTGAAGATGAGAGCAATGGAATTTAGATTTCTCGTGAAGAAAAAGAAGACGAAAATCGCAAACCAAATATAAGTTTGCGAATTCAAATACATATATATGACCAAATTTGTGCGAAGAAGTTGTTATGGTATTATCAAAATGACAATTTTGTAAATACATAACATCTGAAGGGAATCTTGGAATATTTAACGTGAAAATACATAATTTTGGGTATTTCATAAAATTCACCATGCGGGTGGATTTTTTATAAACACCCATTCCGAAAGTGAGTATTTCAGCAATTTCCATATATTACAATGTAGCAGACACGTAGCAGAATCAATTTGGAAAGAAAACTACCTTCTAAAAACCTTTGCATAAGAAACATCGCATAACAGGCAAGGGCGAGAAACTTTGTGGTCCACCTATAGCCTACCCTGAATGCGATTCAAAGATTCAGACCACATGAAGCTAACATTTCAGCGAACTTGGTAAAACAAACAATACGTGAGTTGAATACAAGAAACCTCAGGCTGTGTTTTATACAGCTTACGAAAGTTGCTCCTTTTTTTTTTCTGAAGGCACAACAAGTATGTTTGGTAAAAGCCGCTTCTGCTTACTTTTGAAAAGTTCTCTTTTCATGGCTGCTTTTGAAAGCAGGAAGGGGTTGCTTGCTTTTACAAGTTGCTTCAGCTTATTATATGCTACTTACGGGAACACCCTTTAGTTTTTACATGTACTTTTTATTAGCACATGACCAAATTGGTCATTTTCAATAGTTTCCCAATGAAATGCATCTTTCTACCCAACACCTTATTGCTTTTGATTAGGGCTGCTAACGAGCCGAGCCGAGCCAAGCTTTTGTAAGCTTGAGCTTGGCTTGACTAGAATTATTCAAGCTCGAGCTCGAGCTTGGTAAGTTTTTATTTTGAAGCTTGAGCTGGACTCGAACTTGTTTATATTAAGCTTGAGCTTGGCTTGGATTGAGCTCGAGCTTGGCTTGATAAGGAAGCTTGATCCAAGCTTGATAAACAAGCTCGATAAGCTTGAAATCAAGCTTGTCTCTCAACTTTATTTCAAGCTCATTAAGCTTGATTTCAAGCTTAACGATCTTGATTTCAAGCTAATTAGGTTTGAATTCAAGTATCTGAAATATTAACAATTTATTTATAAAAATTTAATTAACAATTATTAAGGACATAAATATATAATACACAACCATATATATATATATATAAGCTTGAGCTTGGCTCGTTTATTAAACGAGCTCAAAAATAAAGTTGAGTTCGGCTTATTTACTAAACGAACCGAGCTCAAATGAGCTTTTATCGAGCCGAGCTTCGAGCAGCTCGCGAACGGCTTAGCTCAGTTGCAGCCCTATTTTTGATAACAGATTTTCACAATAAGTAAGCAACTTATGATAATAATTTTTGATAAGCTTCAACAAGATCAAATTCATAGACATCAATAGACAATAAGTACAGACTATAGTAGGGGGTTGAGTGCATATTCATGGCTACCATCATTCTATTAAAGGAAAAGGTAATGCTTTGTTGAGAGAGTTCTAGACGGAAGTATTCTTTGTTCTGTTTAATTTTTTAAGGAAAGGAAAAAGAAAAGAAAAATACAATATTAAAAGTAGGCTACTTATTTCAAAGTCCCATATTCCCAGATTCTGGAGCTGGAATATTATCAATGAGAAGAAACATATTTAATAACACAGCACAACAAACAATCCCCACAGCTGAATGGATGTGCACTTGTGTAATGCAGATTAAGTTTTTTATTTGGGTAAATTTTTGTTTTTTAATACTTTTGGAATGGGCAAATCTTATATGTACTGGCCCACTTGCTGGAAGCTTATTGTATGTGACAAATGCTAATATATATATATATATATATATATATATATATATATATATATATATATATATATATATATAATTGCAGGCCCACTAGTCCCATAACCGGAACTTGGTTTTATTGTAGGTAAAATGCTAATATATTTATGTAATTGCAGGCCCACTGGCCCAATAACCCATTAAATTTATTTAAATGTAGGCCCGACCCATTAAATCGAACCGACTGAAAATCGAACCGGTTTAATTCGGTTCGATTTTGTTCGATTTTTTATAAACCGGTGAAAAAAACCTCAACGAAGGAAAAGAGTACAATGCGCAAAGACATACTTCAAGATGTCTCCATTAGCATCTTCGAGATGCGTGCATCTTCGGGAAGCTCCCCATCAAATTATAAAATTGCATATAGTTCTTACATCAATAAAGAAAGAAAAACAACCCCCAGTACATCTGAATATTACATCTCACCCCAATATTTGTCTATACATTTTTATACATTATTCTCATATCCTAACGAATACTTGTAGACTTATTGGTTATTCCTGGAAGCTTGCAACTCCTCCTGTTTGTTGAACAGTTGAAATCATAGTCATGCACATTCTCCGTTTGCTTTGATGAATTTGTCGCAGTGAGTTGCTTTAATTTTCTCTAAAATATTTGCAACACCATTTATAAAACATACCTTGCTTGTAGAATCCCTTTAATGAGTATCAGATAAATATCATTCACCTGCATATCTCATTAGATCAAATCATTCATCAAGAAAAATTTACGTGCCTTATCGCATTCCAATATATGTATGTAGATGCATATTAGCAGATTCACATAAAATATTGTACTGAGTGAATAACAATAAAGAATTTGTATTTACATATGGTACTTCAGGACCATAACATGTTCTTTTGGACATAACGGATCCGATTGACGTGACCATTTTAGGTATATTCTTCATATTAAATCTCTACATGAGATTTATCTCTTCAGAAGATTTATCTCTACATAAGATTTATCTCTACAGGAGATCAACATTATCTTATCTTATCACTTCAGGAGATAAATATTATCTCTTCATGAGATTATAATAGATCTCTTCTAGAGATTCATATTTTCATAATATTACAAGAGATCTCTTCTGGAGATTTATCTATTCTAGAGTTTATCTCTTCAAGTGATTATGTAATATCTCTTTTGGAGTTTCCAATCTCTTCAAAAAAAATTCTAATCTCTTCGGAAGATTCCAATTACTTCGGAAGATTCTAATCTCTTCGGAAGATATTATCATATTTTCTTTCTCTTCAGAAGATTTTCTCCTGAGGAGGTACTTTAATCTCTTCAGTAGATCTTCTCTTCAGGAGGTACTCTATAGACCATTTTGATGAATCCATTCAAGGATTTCTTCATACACTCAATGAGCTTATCACATTCTTCTAGATGGTTTAGTCCATATATGGCTTATTTGTAGATCCTTCGGGGATAATATGGTAATTTTAAATCCTTCAAGGTTATACCTAAAATTTTAAATCATCGACCTTCGAGGATATATGTATAGGTTATCATGATCGAAGAATATATTTATTCATATTCTATTCATGATCATTTCGAAAATTCTTGAGCTAACACTGCTCTTAAATATTTGGATCTCTATTTGTTATAAACACCCATTCAAAATCTACATAATTTATTCCTTTTGGGTTTTGTATATAGGACAAACACCCATTCAAAACCTACATGGTTTATTATTTTTTGATTTTGTACTATAAGACCGAACACTCCACGTTTTACGAGAGATATCACATCTTGTCATCAGATTATTCGTGGTTTAGTGTTATCATTTTATTTTATCATCATTTTTATTCTTTTTTGATAATGTCATTTATGACAAATTTTTTGATTACAAATTTTTCTTAACTATGTATAAAATATAGATTTCATGGGCACCGGTACCTCTTTCTCAGTCTCTTCTGAAATCTGAGATATATCCTCTACCGGAGCGATATACTTTGAAATTTTTGATATTTGGTTCATAACATCTGTCGGACCGTCATGGACTTTTTCTCTACAGGAGATACTTCTTCGGGAGCTGCTTCTTCAAGAGCATTAAGGTATGTTATATTATTCAGTCTCTTCTTCTGGAGACATGAATATTTAGAATCTTTAGTATTATTCGACCTCTTCTTCTGGAAAGATGAATATTTAGAACCTTTAGGTCTTATGCATTCTTACTATAGAACTTATTCATTTGCTGCATTTATTTGGTTCTTTTGGTACTTCTATCAGAAAATAGATTCATAGTTGGTATAACTATATATATAGCATAATCGAGTAAGCATCTAATTTATTTGCAATGAAGTATAAGAAATAATTTCTCCTAATTTATTCGAGATTAGATAAAATGGAAGTATGTTATTATACATTCTTCTGGATCGATGTTTTACGATATTCTTCTGGAACGATGATTCATGAAGTTCTTCTATAACGATAATTCACGGCATTCTTCTGGAACAAGCATTTATCTTCTTCCTATCTCCCCTAATGACAAAATTTTTGTCTTATTAACATGACAGATTAAAAAAACTTATGTTTAGAAAATATAATAATCTAAAGAGATTATAATTCACAAAACATAGATGACAATATTATAGTTTCAAACAATACCAACATAAGCCATATAAAAGAAATGCAATTTGAGACTATGCTACTAGTTATTCATATACAATCTTCATGGTTGATGATTTAGAAACAAACTTATCTTTGAGATCAACGGTGTATGCTGCAATTTGGTAAAAATGATCACACAAATTAGTTATAATAATTCTTATCATCATTGTCCAAAAATTTCTTAGTCGGAATATCTTAGTCGACCACGTCACAATTTAAAAGTTATAGGATCATTCGGCTTCTGGCTCACATTGGACTTAGGATTGAGCTTCTGGCTCAATGTAGTATGTGACTTGACAAAGTGAATAGCTGGATAATCTATTTAGGACGAACTTCTGGTTCTCTAAGATGAACTTCTGGTTCTCTAGACTAGTGGTTACACGAAAATTTATTTCACTTGCTCAGTGTTTTAATATGAGACTCATTTTTTTCTCTCAGAAAGAATCTTCTGGAATTATGAGAGTATAAAATAGTTTGTATAAGTGGGTGGGTTCTATTGGGTAAAATTAAGTAGGCTCTGCCTAGCCTTCAATAATATGACCATGTCTAGCTATTATGGATATTATTTCCACACTAGTATTCTTGGTGGAAGAAAATATTCTATTCTTAAGGATGGTGTTGGTACGTAGCATTATCAGTCATGCATAAGATGTCTCTATCTAGTTTTAATATATTCTAGTTTCTAGATATGTCAATATCTTATCAATAGTTGTAAATAAAAATATTATTAATCAATAATAATAATTCTAAACATAGAACTTCGGGTCTATGACAGTTGGTATGACAATAATGAATCCATAGTATCCCTACAGATAGATTTACAACTTTAAAATATATGTACCTGTGAAATACCAACATCCAGGTTGGTGTTTGCAAGTTATTAGACATAGAACTTCAGGTCCATGATAATTTGTACGACAACTAGACATCAGCCTTTTTTTTTCTTTAGAAATTCTAAAGTATTATCAACCATATTATGTGATTATCAATTTTGTTTTGGCTTTTCGGGACCAGCAACCCGCGTTGACCAGCATAAATTAGTTCGCGGACGACTGATTTTTTTCGGACATGCAACGCAATACCTATCATGCATGCACCCATTTGGATGCTCCAAAATATATGCGAGTAAAAATAATTTATATTAAAAAAAAATTTGTTAACCAAAAATTTAGAATGATTTTGAAGGAATCAATCAAAGTTCATTGCCAAAAAAATAAAAAATGGATATAACAGTGTTATGCTTGCGTATAATCAGATGTAGTAATTTCATAAATTAAGATGCCCCATGTACAATCAAGTAGCAATCATGTGTGATTGCAACTTAATATCCAATTTTAAGTAATTCAATTAGAAGGTGGATCAATTATTAAATAAAGATCGTACAAAATTTCAAGTAGCAATCATGATTTTAATGATTGTCAGGTTACTATGCTGAAGAATAGACATTTTGTTTGAACGTAAATCATTAAAGTTGCCAAGTTAAACAAGACATTCATAAAGAGGTGAGGTGAAGTTCACCTCAAGAAATAACTGACGAAAATGATGCGATCGAAATATAAATTAGCTTAGCTAAAAAAATCTTGAACATACCAGTATTCAAAATCAAGTGCACTACATCCTAACACCTTCTAGACGATCAAATTGGTACTATGGAGATTTTTTTTCTTCTGGTTAAACAAAAAGTGTCCAAAAGTAGACTTAAAATTATTTTGGGTATTCACACCTAAACATGTACGGGTCAAAAAGGAAGGTACAAATTCAGCAAATGAAAGTATCCAAAACAGGACCTTTATAGGAGATTTCAGAATATTTTGACTTTAAGAGAACTACATATAATTTAATAGATAACATAAAATATAATTTAAATAATGGATAATTCGTTGTTATTCTTTTGAAATCAACTTTATGTATACTATAAGTTTAGATAAGGTCCATCCAATTGATTCTGATTGAAATACAAAATCTTAAAACAACTTTGACATATATTTAAATTCAATAAAAATATGAATAGATAAGAACATCTTAACAAATATCTATGGCAATAGAGTTAAGCAAATGAATAAGCATGTTAGGGTGAGATTGAAAAGAGTTCACACTTCATACTGATGGTTCATGCAACCTAAATAGAAAGTATCACATTCGACAATATCAATCAATCAAATAATCTAATGCAAGTAGTTACAGAGAATTCTCAATTATTTTCAGTGGCCAATTATAATAAACATCAATCACCAAATAATTTTGAAAGATCTAAAAAATGAGAAAATAAATTATATTACACAAATACTATATCGCCAATAATATTATGAATCTCAAAATTATAAAATGAATAGACTATTTAGAACACGTCAAGTTTATTTCATCTCTATATTATTCCATCCATGCATAGTTTTGCTCATCCAATAATATGTAAAAGAATGAAAAGAAATTCTGACCTTGTTTGGAGGATAAATAATGAGATATATTGTTACCAAGAGCAAACCGATAAAAGTTTAGTCCTTGTGCCCTTCCAAATCTGGTTTGACGATCCTCTTTGATATTTTTTGGTGATGGCCTAAAACACCTCGAGCAGTCGTAGTGATAACGTGTT
>JANAVB010043418.1:15972453-16019953 GCA_029216955.1 Iris pallida | reverse complement strand
CATTACCGACGGATACTGGCTGAAAAATCCGTCAGCAATAATCTCGTCACTAAAACAAATCCGTCGCTTATCTGTCGCTTAGCGACGGATTACCGTTGGCTACATCAAAAACGTTAGCGACGGCAAGCCGACGGTTTCCCGTCAACTCCGATATTTTAAAATTTTAATACCAACGTTTAGCGACGGAAAGATCCATCGCTAATCTGTCGTAAATATGTCGGTAAAAGAGTATCGGAGAGTTTCTGATATGTAATATCCGTCGGGAAATCCGTCGTCATTCCGTCGCTATGTATTTTTCCAGAACCAGGTCGACGGATAATCCGTCGGCAATCCTTCGCTACCTCGTCGGATTAGCGACGTAGTAGCGACGGATAATCCGTCGTCATGCTTCTGGATATCTTCTATATTTCTAGAACCTGAGCGACGGGAAATTCGTCGCCATTCCGTCGCTATGTGTTTTTCCAGAAGCAGGCCGACGGATAATCCGTCGGCAATCCGTCGCTTTCCTGTAATTCATACAGTTAGCGACAAATTATCCGTCGCTATCTTGTCGCGAGTCTGTCCCTAACTGCAATATTTTTGAAATTTTTTTACAGGAAACAGACTATTCCCTGTACGTACAACATATCCAACATCCACAATACACAAATATAACATATCCAACATCCACCATCCACCATACACAAATATAACATATCCGACATCCAACATATCCAACAAATATCCATATTGCCAACTGTAATGCCTGTGGTTCGTATTACGTATCTCGGAATATGTGTACGTATTTTGACTCGTATTGCATGTCTCCATGCTTGATTTGTTTTGGCATTTCATTGATTGGTTTATCTCGGTTCGGTTCGGATTGCTTAGGCTTGGTTCGGTTTTGTTGTGAACCCACCTTACTTACCACCACCATCTTTATTTATATCCCACCAAATATTTCTCTCTTCTCATTAACTATTCTTCTTCCCTACCATTACTTCTCCACCAACCTGAGAGAGAGAGAGAGGTTTAGGCAAGTACATCTTGCTTCATGGAGGAATTCTATTTTCATTGTTCCACTGTCTTCCTCATGTATTTCTAACCCATTTTAGTACTTAGCTTTTTTCATTTCCATTGTTAATTTCTTGTAGATCTAGCTTTGTGGTATTTTCGGTTTTTATGAGTTTTGATCTATCCAACCTGCATATTTTTGCTATTTGAGGGTTCCATGATGTAGAAAATTCCATTTAGCTCAAATTTGACCTACGGGAGTCTGGATTTGGGTTCCTATTGTTGTTTGGTGGAGCATGGAGGCCATGGTATTTTTCGTGGACATGTTCTCTGTGGGAGCCACTAATTGTACTATGTCTGCATGCAACATTGAGTTGCTGAGCCGTAAGAGCATTTTTTTGCTATGAGCCGCATGGCCATTTAAGTGAATATTTAATTGAGTTGGCCGCATAGGCTCAATGTATTAACTGGCCACGTGCAAGTGTATATTTGCTGGGCCGCATGAGCATTCATTTGTTGGCCGCATGGCCCTTTAATTAATTACATGCAAGTATCTGCATGCGTTGCCGCATATGTCCATTGACCATTTTCCAGCCGCATAGGCCATTGGTTCAATAGCTGGCCGCATATGCTTTCCCCCATCCTCCATTTAAAAGCTCAGCCGCATATGCATGCGTTTGCATTTGTGCTTGCATGCTTATATCAGCTTGCATGCATATGGCCATTTCATTAATATATATATTTAATGCTTATATCAGCTTGCATGCTTATATATATTAAATGAGCCGCATATGGCCAATGCCATGTTATATTTAATGCATGCATGCAAGCATCAGCTTGTATATATTAATTGGCCGTATGCCATGTTATATTTAATGCATGTCATGTTATACTTAAGTGCATGCATGCTTATATAGTGTTATGGCCGCATAGGCCATTATAGGAATTCCTGGCCGCATATGGCCATTAGAGGATTCCTGGCCGCATATGGCCATTTGAGGAATTCCAAGCCGCATATGGCCATTGATATATCCCTGGCCGCTTGGCCATAATATTTATGGCTGCATAGGCCAAACCAATCTTGGCCGCATATGGCAAACCACCAGCTTAATCTATCTTGGCCGCATATGGCCATTCCATAAGTTGGCCGCATGGAAACAGTACTCGGCCGCATATGCATGCATGCATAGGCCATTAATAATTGCTTTGGCCATTAATTAATTGCTTGGCCATTCAAATAATTTGTTAGCCGCATATGCATTGCTTGCATGCATTGCAGGCAGCTTGCTTGAGTCGCATATGCACTGTTGCATGGCATTGCATGCAAGTGCTTGCATAATTATTTTAGCTAGCCGCATATGCACTGTTGTATGGCCTTGCATGCAATTGCTTGTATGCTTATTTATTGGCCGCATATGAAATGACTTGCTGGCCGCATAGGCCATTAATTAATTGCATGGCCAATTATCTGCTTGGCTATTTTGTTAGCTGGCCGCATGGCCTTAGGCATTAGCGTTAAATAATTGCATGCATTTGCATGCAACCTGTTTTGAGCCGCATGACCATTTAAATTGAATTGCTTACATTTATTTGCAAGCAACTTGCTGGCCGCATATGGCCTATTATTTGCTGGCCGCATATGGCCTAATTTTTCTGAGCCGTATGAGTCCTCCACAGTCCTTGCCCCTGCTAATATTTAATTACTACATGTATGCTTGTGCCACATTAATATTTGATATGTTCCCTGACAAGATGGTGACCCGTTGGGGTGCACTTTTGACAATGATATGACATGATAGTGGTCCGACATGGCGCACTCCTGACAAGTAAACTTGACATGATAAACTTGACATGATAAACCTGACATGATATATCTCGATATGCTGTTGCGACGACTAGCTTGACATGGCAAAAATGAATGACCTAGACACCGTGGACGATTGTGCTTGTACAAATGAACCCGTCTTGTCTTGCATCATGTCTAGGACAGGGACCCCTGAGTACCACGGTCAGGGGTACCTACTGAAATCGACTAAGGCTAATTACTAGAATAATCCAGTAGTCATGAAAGATTTCCTTAGTTATAGGCGATCCCGTTATTCCGGCCACCATTGTTGGACTTGTAGCCTGCCGTCGAGTAGGGCACATTTCCAGCCCACTGTCATGTGGGGCACTTCATGAAACAAGTTCTATGCACGCTGTCATGTGTTGCACACCAAGCCACCTAACCATTCTTGATAACTTCTTAATGAATCCAAGTCGCCTGGATAACCTGGATTAGCTGCAGGGCTTATGGCTGGAGGAACATCTCATTGCATATTGCTAGTAACTAAGGCTTGTGATAACCCTAGTTAGTTAAAATATCAAGCCGTACTTATTGCTTGGCCGTGATTGTTGGATGAGGCATAACCAGTCTAGTCTTGTCTTGATCCTGTATAAGATTGTTACCGGACCTGTTTTCTTATATTATCTTGCCGATAAATGGTGGGAAACCAAGTTTCGTTCAGGTGAAGGGTTACAACCCCGGTCCTTGTTTGGTTTACGGGTTGTAACCTGGTTATCTGAATAGTTCCATGGTTATCTCGTCGTATATCATCCTGATATTTTTCATATTTCCAGTTCTTACTACTTATTATTACTCTTGTGCTAATTGCTGATTTTAGTTCCTAAGTGAAGCCTCCTTTGTGGCACTTGATCTTTCTGGGGTCTGACCCAGCTGGTTTTGTATGGCCAGATTTTGGAACAGCTCCAGAGGATCTACCGACTTTTCAGCCAGATGGTGACCACTAGACGGAATCCTGACAACGAGTGGGTTTATTTTGGCTCTCCCACTCTATTATAAAAATATTCTTTTGAGGCGTTTAGCCGACGAGGACGTTTTATCTCAGTTGCACTTTATTACTGTCTGCCTACGGGCTGTAACATGATTGACAGATCCTAGGGTTGATCGTCTATGACTAAACTCTTGCTAGTCATCACATTTTGTAACGACTAGCTTCATGATCAGCTGAATATGTAATGTTTGTGACGCCTTACTATTGTATATTTGGTGATCTTACATCTTGTAACTTTACTTGCTTTCTTGAGATTGAGACATTTAGGCTTGTTATTGACCATAGGAGACTGATGGATTGTAGTTAAACCCTCATATATCTAGACAGCCGTGACCGTATAGTAAGGTAGATTCTATTTCATTATACGTAGCTGGCTATGTATGTCCCCGCTCTCCAGTATTCTGGTTCTGGGGCGTGACATGGTTTAAGTGGTGGCCCATGCAGGTCTTATAAATCAAGATATGTGAGGGTTTACCGAATAGATGTCTCAATCAGTACTCGCCTTTGATCTCTGTTCGTATCCTCTGAATCCCTAAAATTCTTGTCCGGATCACATGCTTGTATCGTTGATCTGTCTTGGTCATTCCTTATTATTCCCTATGTCGTCTTCTTCAGCGGCATTGTTCCTGGTCCTACCGATCGGCAAGGCGAAACACCTTCCGTGGACCAGCAACAACCTGGAGATTAGGCCCAGCACTCAGGAGCAGCCTCCCAGGTCATGCCTCCCGGAGATCCAGAACCCCCAGTGCAGCAGCAGCAGCAGTACCAGCCTCCGAGGCCATTGCCGCCTCAGGCTCAAGTATTCCAGTAGCAGAGACCCCAACAGTATGCCCTGACCCCAGCTCAGATTCAGAACCGGCAGAGAGGTTTCTAGCAGGATGTCTTTCCTCTTTCTCATGCCTTCAAATTCCTTGCTTGCATAATTGATTGTTTGATTGATTGCTTAGTATAGCTTGTCCTTGTATCTCTAGCCTCTTGATTAAATTCCGAGGACGGAATTCTTTTAAGGTGGGTAGAGTTGTAATGCCTGTGGTTCGTATTACGTATCTCAGAATACGTGTACGTATTTTGACTCGTATTGCATGTCGACCTGCTTGATTTATTTTGGCATTTTATTGATTGGTTTATCTCGGTTCGGTTTGGATTGTTTGGGCTTGGTTCGGTTTTGTTGTGAACCCACCCTACTTACCACCAGTATCTTTATTTATATCCTACCAAACATTTCTCTCTCCTTATTAACTCTTCTTCTTCCTACCAGAGAGAGAGAGAGAGAGAGAGAGAGAGAGAGGTTTAGGCAAGTACATCTTGCTTCATAGAGGAATTCTATTTTTATTGTTCCACTGTCTTCCTCATGTGTTTCTAACTCACGTTAGTACTTAGCATTTTTATTTACATTGTTAATTTCTTGTAGATCTAGCTTTGTGGTATTTTTGATTTTTATGAGATTTGATCTATCCAACCTGCATATTTTTGCTATTTGAGGGTTCCATGATGTAGAGAATTCCATTTAGCTAAAATTTGACCTACAGGAGTCTGGATTTGGGTTCCTATTGTTGTTTGGTGGAGCATGGATGCCATGGTATTTTTCGTGGACATGTTCTCTGTGGGAGCCATTAATTGTACTATGGCCGCATGCAACATTGAGTTGCTGAGCCGCATGAGCATTTTTTTGCTATGAGCCGCATGTCCATTTAAGTGAATATTTAATTGAGTTGGCCACATAGGCTCGATGTATTAGCTGGCCACGTGCAAGTGTATATTTGCTGGGCCGCATGGCCCTTTAATTAATTACATGCAAGCATCTGCATGCGTTGCCGTATATGGCCATTGGCCATTTCCTAACCGCATAGGCCATTGGCTCAATAGCTGGCCGCATATGCTTTCCCCCTCCTCCATTTAAAAGCTCAGCCGCATATGCATGCGTTTGCATTTGTGCTTGCATGCTTATATCAGCTTGCATGCATATGGCAATTTCATTAATATATATATTTAATGCTTATATCAGCTTACATGCTTATATATCTTAAATGAGCCGCATATGGCCAATGCCATTTATATTTAATGCATGCATGCAAGCATCAGCTTGCATATATTAATTAGCCGTATGCCATGTTATATTTAATGCATGCCATGTTATAGTGTTATGGCCGCATAGGCCATTATAGGAATTTCTGGCCGCATATGGCCATTAGAGGATTCCTGGCTGCATATGGCCATTTGAGGAATTCCTGGCCGCATATGGCCATTGATATATCCTTGGCCGCTTGGCCATAATATTTATGGCCGCATAGGCCAAACCAATCTTGGCCGCATATGGCAAGCCATCAGCTTAATCTATCTTGGCCGCATATGGCCATTCCATAAGTTGGCCGCATGGAAATAGTACTCGGCCGCATATGCATGCATGCATAGGCCATTAATAATTGCTTTGGCCATTAATTAATTGCTTGGCCATTCAAACAATTTGTTAGCCGTATATGCATTGCTTGCATGCATTACAAGCAGCTTGCTTGAGCCGCATATGCACTGTTGCATGGCATTACATGCAAGTGCTTGCATGATTATTTTAGCTAGCTGCATATGCATTGTTGCATGGCCTTGCATGCAATTGCTTGCATGCTTATTTATTGGCCGCATATGAAATGACTTGCTGGCCGCATAGGCCATTAATTAATTGCATGGCCAATTATCTGCTTGGCCATTTTGTTAGCTGGCCGCATGGCCTTAGGCATTAGCATTAAATAATTGTATGTATTTGCATGCAACCTGTTTTGAGCCGCATGGCCATTTAAATTGAATTGCTTACATTTATTTGCAAGCAACTTGCTGGCCGCATATGGCCTATTATTTGCTGGCCGTATATGGCCTAATTTTTCCTGAGCCGCATGAGTCCTCCACAGTCCTTGCCCCTGCTAATATTTCATTACTACATGTATGCTTGTGCCACATTAATATTTGATATGTTCCCTGACAAGATGGTGACCCGTTGGGGTGCACTTTTGACAATGACATGACATGATAGTGGCCCGACGTGGCGTATTTCTGACAAGTAAACTTGACATGATAAACTTGACATGATAAACCTGACATGATATATCTCGATATGCTGTTGCGATGGCTAGCTTGACATGGCAAGAATGAATGACCTGGACACCGTGGACGATTATGCTTGTACAAATGAACCCGTCTTGTCTTGCATCATGTCTAGGACAGGGACCCATGAGTACCACGGTCAGGGGTACCTACTAAAATCGACTAAGGCTAATTACTAGAATAATCTAGTAGTCATGAGAGATTTCTCCAATTACAGGCGATCCCGTTATCCCGGCCACCATTGTTGGACTTGTAGCCTGCCGTCGAGTAGGGCACATTTCCAGCCCACTGTCATGTGGGGTACTTCATGAAACAAGTTCTATGCACACTGTCATGTGTTGCGCACCAAGCCACCTAACCATTCTTGATAACTGTTTAATGAATCCAAGTCGCCTAGATAACCTGGATTAGCTGCAGGGCTTGTGGCTGGAGGAACATCTCATTGCATATTGCTAGTAACTAAGGCTTGTGATAACCCTAGTTAGTTAAAGTATCAAGCCGTACGTATTGCTTGGCCGTGATTGTTGGATGAGGCATAACCTGTCTAGTCTTGTCTTGATCCTGTATAAGATTGTTACTTGACCTGTTTTCTTATATTATCTTGCCGATAAATGGTAGGAAACCAAGTTCCGTTCAGGTGAAGGGTTACGACCCCGGTCCTTGTTTGGTTTACGGGTTGTAACCTGATTATCTGAATAGTTCCATGGTTATCTTGTCGTATATCATCCTGATATTTTTCATATTTCCAGTTCTTACTACTTATTATTACTCTTGTGCTAATTGCTAGTTTTAGTTCCTAAGTGAAGCCTCATTTGAGGCACTTGCTCTTTCTGGGGTCTGACCCAGCTGGTTTTTTATGGCCAGATTTCGGAGCAGCTCCAGAGGATCTACCGACTTTCCAGCCAGATGGTGACCACTAGACGGAATTCTGGCAACGAGTGGGTTTATTTTGGCTCTTCCACTCTATTATAAAAATATTCTTTTGAGGTGTTTAGCTGACGAGCACGTGTTAGCTCGGTTGCACTTTGTTACTGTCTGTCTACGGGCTGTAACATGATTGACAGAACCTAGGGTTGATCATGTATGACTAAACTCTTACTAGTCATCACATTTTGTAACGACTAGCTTCATGATCAGCTGAATATATAATATTTGGGATACCTTACTATTGTATATTTGGTGATCTTACATCTTGTAACTTTACTTGCTTTCTTGAGATTGAGACATTTAGGCTTGTTATTGACCATAGGAGACTGATGGATTGTATTAAACCCTCATATATCTAGACAGCCATGACCGTATAGTGAGGTGGATTCCATTTCACTATACGTAGTTGGCTATGTATGCCTCCGCTCTCCAGTATATTCTGGTTCTGGGGAGTAACACCAACACAATATCTCCAAACATCCAATATATTCCAACATACACAAAAAATATCCAACACAATAACCAACAAAATTTCTAACACAATATCCAACACAATATCCCAACATACATACAACAAAATATCCAAACATAAACAAAATATCCAAAATATACACATATCCAAATGTCCAAATGTCCAAAAACATAAATAAAATCACTGAGAAGGAGGAGGTGGATCGTCTCGTGCTCTCTCCGTCGCTTTTGCTCTGCGTATATAATGCTCCACCATGTGTGCCGACACTTGGGACAAGACATGGTCAGAAAGCGAGCGTAGCTGCTCTAACGACATCATGTCAAGGAGCGCCATGATAGCAGCATCCGGTACTAGGCGGGCCTCGGAAGAGCGGTCAAAAGAAAGTCGTCCGGTGGAAGAAGGACCAAGTCGATCCGAAGCACCGGCAGCAGCAGTAGACAGACCGGCAGCAGACGGACCAGGAACAGACGGATCGGGAGCAGAAGAAGGATGCGGATAGTGCCCCAGCACTATCGCCCGCAAATCCGACACCGCCGTGGCAAGAGTCGCAAGCTGTGTCCTCACATCGTCTGCGGGGGGCACGGGAGGAGGCGGAGGCGGTGGATATCTCGGAATCGTCGCCTGCATCGACGATGCCATGGAACCTAAGCCGTAAAGGCGCCCTTTCCTAAAGCCGCCGGCAGATTCTATGAATACGTCGTTGTAGAGAGAGTGTCACGACCCGATCCCAAATAATTGGATCGAACCGGATTATGCCCAGCCTGCATCGTTGTTAAGACGGCGACAGTAAGCTGTTCCATTAGCAGGTAACCATACAACAACATCTATATTTGTCACAACTCAAATTCGAAAAATAAAACTTTATTGACTTTGAAATAAAATACAACTGGAAAATGTACTAAAATAAGTAACAGAGTTTGAAATAAACAACAATGCTGAAAAAGAAAAGCTATCTATCAGCCGGCTCATCGGCCTCAGTTCCAACGTCCTCCAATGGGGACTCTGGCAGCACTACTGGGTACAGAACAAGGTCGTAGTAGCTGCTGTACAACAGCTCAGCATCCTCAATGTCCCCTAAAAATGTATCTCCAGTCAGGAGAGAGCAAAGTACAATTCATGCTAATTTTAAACAGTTAAAATAAATAATAGAATCATGCAATTTTAAACAGTTTAGAAATGAACAGTTTTTCAGCAGTAAAACAGTGTAATTTGAATATGCAATGAATATGACCGGCTTGGGATGTACAGTTGTATCCTATTGATATGATTCGGCTTATCCCCGTGTATGTGAGGGGTAAGCTAATACAGTTCTAAGTTACAGTTGGCTTTGGTCATAAACATTACTCTACTCCCCCAGTCCCCAATCAGTACAGTAGTTGCAGTCATTACTCTCCGAGAGAGTTTCGTATTTGCATCGTGGTTTAAACTTGCAGTAAGGCGATTATTAAAATAACTGTAAAACTAACACAAACTATACTTGCCTCAAAATGAACTTGACTGGAGAGGATGAAGACTTCGAGACAGGAATTCAGAATCGTCCTCGAATTCCTAATTTCGAGAAATTGACTCAGATTCCAGGGTTACCAATCTAGCTACGCTAGTTGAAATCTCTATTTGAGTCCTAATTCATTTTAATTCTTATTTAACAACACAGACAAGATTACGATTATCGGTGCGTTGAATTATAAACGAGAGAAAAGATGGTTTTAACTTTGTATTTGGAAAGTTTGTCGATACCAATTTAATTGATTAAAACTTTGTATTTTCATAATTTATAAGTACAAAACTAATTTCTTATTTAGTGAGAAATACACGATCTTAATTAATATTAAAACTCGTAGATTTTAGGTGAGAAAATCTTTATTAATTTTTATACGAAAATACTTTTATTAGTTTTATTCGAATACTACAAAAACTCGCAAAATCAGCAAATAACCAAAACCTACGTTACCAAATTACAGTTACAGAACCAACAACCAGCTGGGCTTATGCCCATTATAATTTATTTACATAAATTAAAATAAGACAGAAACTGCCGTTAGTCCTAAACTTTAAGTAAATTAAATATGAATAAAAATTAAATGATAAAAATAAAGATAAATTAATTATTTATCGAGTCTCAGATATGGTCCAATCTTCAACTAGGCTAATGCCTCAACGTCCGGGCGAAGCCGGTTTCGTTTGCACTTAGCCGGGGCCCATTGACCGATACGGTCGTCGCCCAAAATCCAAATATTAAATAAAATTCCGAAATCCATTTTGAAATCATTTTTAAAATATACTTTAAATTTACGGAAAAATTCGACAGCATCTCCTCTGTTTTTGGTCAACCCAAAAACTGGAAAATATGTCGATAATCTTTCCTGCAAATCCCAAACCAGGGAATCCCCAAAAAATATATATAAAATAAACACAACCAATCCACAGATTAATTCGGAATGATCCGAAATAATTTCGGAAGTTCGAATCCAACCATAAACGTCACAGAACGCTACCGAAAAAATCCGGAAAGCCCAGAATATCCGAAATCCCATTTCCGAAAAGTTCCAGAAAATCCAAAAAATCAACAGAACCTTTCCAAAGGTTCCGAAAAATACGACGTCGCTAAAACCGAATTCCCAAAAGGGAATCGGGGACCATTCTCATCATAGACTGAAGAAAAATGGGACGGGACAGGGGTTATACCTCGGGTTGCTCGGCTAGAGCTCTCAGATGATTTAATAATAGAAAGAAATACGAGCACCGCGAGTCGGGAACAACCACAGCGCTGGACGATGTCGCGAAAGCACGGGGAGACGCTGCGGGAACGCCGAAAAGGTGCTGGGAACCGGGGCAGCTGAAACCGCGAGCTAGGGCACGCGAACAGAGCGCACGCGGGTCCGGGGAAGCCGGGGAGCCGCGGGGAACCGGAGAGGGGTGCTTTCGGGGTTGAAGGGGGTCGGCCAGAGGGGTTGGCCGGAGCTGCGTTGGGCGCGGCCGGCTGGAGTAGGCTGCGGGGCTTTGCTGGAGGGTGTCGGGCGCTCAGGGAGGCCACGGCGAGGGGCGCGGGCCAGGGGGTCGCCGGCGGCGTCGGGTGCGGGGCGCGGCCGGGGGTCGTCGACGGCGTCGGGATCCGGCGAAGGGTCGGGCCGGAGGGGAGTCGGCCGCACTGTGGCTGGATTTGGGAGAGAGGGTAGTTGGGGAAGAAGGGTCTTGAGGTGGTGATGGGCTTTACTCCTTTGGAAACGTTCTGGAGAGGAGTAGAATGGTGATGGTGTGCTATTTTGCTGTAGGAGAGGATGGGATTAGGGAGTAAATAGGGGAGGAATGGGGAATGGGTTAAGTGGTGGTGAGAAGATAACGTGAGAGTGAAAATGTGAGAGTGAAAGGAGGAGTCTGGTGGGTTTGCTAAGTGGCTGTGAGGAGAGTTCGTGGGGAGTAGGAATAGGAAAAGAGAAAGGGTCTGCACGTGGATTGCTGGTCCAGATTTGGACCAGCTCAAATGCAATAAATATTTTTTTAAAACAAAAACCAAATTAGAAATTAAGAAAGAATTGGGTCTGGGTTCAGGCTCGGGTCTGGGTTCGGACTCGGGTCTGGGTTCGAATCCAAAAATCCTTGTTAATTAATTTTCGAAATAATTTTTTACACTTAGCAATAATACTAATAAATATAAGAAAAAATAATAATAATATTACTAATATAATAATAATATAGCACTAATATTAATTCTCAAAAATTTGGGTTTCACAATCTTTCCTCCTTAGAAAATTTCGTCCTCGAAATTAAAGGCAAGGTTAGGGATTACCTTAAGTCTCAAACAGGTACGGATACTGCTCCCGCATCTGGTCTTCTCGCTCCCAGGTCGACTCGCCTGGTGAGTTGTGCCGCCACATCACTCTGACTATCGGCATCACGGTGTTCCGGGTTCTCTTCTCGCCTCGGTCCAATATCGCCACTGGCTTCTCCGGTACTGTGAGGCTGGGTCCAATCTCCAGCTCTGAATGGTCCAAGATATGGCTCGGGTCCGGGATGTAGCGTCTCAGCTGCGAGACGTAGAAGACGTTGTGGACGCCATCGAGACTTGGGGGTAGAGCCACCCGATAAACCACTTCTCCAATCCTGTTAAGTACTTCAAATGGACCAATATACCTGGGGCTTAGCTTTCCTGCTCTACCGAAACGGATTGTTCCTATGGTAGGCAAGATCTTCACAAATACACTGTCACCTTCTTCAACCTCCAAAGGCCGTCTGCTGCTATCAGCCCAATGCTTCTATCTGTCTTGGGCAATCCTGAGCTTATCTCTGATCATTCTTACATTCTCTGCTGCTTCGGTCACCATCTCAGGTCCAAGCAACACTCGTTCTCCGACGTCGTCCCAAGCAAGTGGAGTGCGGCAACGACGTCTATAGAGTGCCTCGAACGGGGTCATACCGATGCTAGCTTGGTAGCTGTTGTTGTAAGAGAACTCTACCAAGTGCAAATGGTCTTCCCAAGATCCTCCAAATTCCAGGACGCAGGATCTCAGCATGTCTTCTAGCATCTGGATTGTTCTCTCCGATTGCCCGTCAGTCTGAGGGTGGTAGGCGGTGCTGAACTTCAGTCGGGTTCCCAAGCTGTCATGCAAACTCTTCCAAAAGTGAGAGGTAAATCTAGTATCTCTGTCAGATACAATACTTACCGGAACTCCATGAATCCGGTAGATGTGCTGCATGTACAGTGCTGCCAACTTCTCGGTGGATAAACCAACCTTGAAGGGGATAAAGTGAGCTGACTTCGTCAGTCGGTCCACGATAACCCAAATGGTATCCTTTTCTCCTTGCGATCGAGGCAGTCCCGATACAAAATCTATCGTTATGTGCTCCCATTTCCATTCCGGAATGTCAAGCGGCTGCAATAATCCTGCTGGTCTCTGCCTGCTAGCTTTAACTTGCTGACAAATTAAACATCTAGCCACATACCTGGATACGTCCTTCTTCATTCCGTACCACCATACTATTGTTCGCATATCCCGGTACATTTTGTTGGCTCCTGGATGTATGGAATACTGCGACTGGTGTGCTTCTTGCATCAGCTCGTTCCTCAGTTCTCCAGTTGGTATGTACAGCCTCGTACCATTCTTCAGTGCTCCGTCGCTGGCGATTGAGAATCCTTCAAGTGTTTCCGCCAGCACTTGGTCTCTGAGTTTGCAAAGCGTCTCGTCTTGAAATTGTGCCTCCTTGATTCTGTCTATAAGACTTGAACGCACTTGCAATTGCATCAATGATGATTCAGCTCCTGGTACGATGGCTTCTCTTCCTAGTTTCTTCATTTCCTCCTTGGGCAGTACAATCTCCAATCCAAGCTTCTCCATGTCCTCCAGCAAATGATGCTCCTTGGTTAAGAACATTGCCATCGGGTATCGACTAAGTGCATCTGCAACAACATTAGCCTTACCCGGATGATACTGCAGGTTGATATCAAAATCCTTCATCAGCTCCAGCCATCGTCTTTGTCTCATGTTCATCTCCTTCTGAGTGAAAATACATTTCAGACTTTTGTGGTCTGTAAATATTTCCACTCTCTCTCCATACAGGTAGTGCTTCCATAGCTTCAAAGCAAATATCACCGCTGCAAGCTCCAAATCATGTGTGGGATAGTTCTTCTCATGAGTCCGTAATTGTCTAGATGCATAGGCAATTACTTTCCCGTGTTGTTGAAGAACGCAACCCAATCCCTTACCGGAAGCATCACTATAGATTGAGAAACCGCCGGTACCTGCGGGTAGCACAAGTATCGGCGCTGTTGTAAGCCTCTTCTTCAGTTCCTCAAAAGCTGACTGGCAAGCTTCAGACCATATGAATTTCTCATTCTTCCTGGTAAGCTTCGTCATTGGTTCAGCAATCTTGGAGAAATCCTTCACGAACTTCCGGTAGTAGCCAGCTAGTCCCAAAAAGCTTCTGATCTCTGCAACTGAGCTTGGTGCAGTCCACTTCTCAATAGCAGCTATCTTCTTTGGATCCACCAAAATTCCTTTTCCTGTGACAACATGGCCCAAAAATTCTACTTTGTCTAAAAAGAATTCACATTTGGATAGCTTACCATAGAACGTCTTTTTCCTCAAGGTACTCAGCACTTTCCTCAGGTGCTCTTCATGCTCTTCCTCCGTCTTCGAGTAGATCAGTATGTCATCAATAAAGACAACAACAAACTGATCCAGATATTCATGGAAAACCTTGTTCATGAGGTTCATGAATACCGCAGAAGCATTTGTCAGTCCAAACGGCATGACCAAAAATTTAAATTGTCCATACTTGGTGTTGAACGCCGTCTTGGGAATATCCTCCTTCCTGACCTTGATTTGAAGGTAGCCTGATCTGAGATCTATCTTGAAAATACCTTGGCTCCACTCAGTTGATCAAACAGGTCGTCGATCCGGGACAGAGGGTACTTGTTCTTGATGGTGATATTGTTCAGCGCCCGATAGTCGATGCACATCCGCACGGTTCTATCCTTCTTGGGCACGAACAAAACTGGTGCTCCCCAGGGTGAAGCTCCGTCTCTGATAAATCCTTGTGCCTTCAGCTCGTCGATCTGATCCTTCATCTCCTTGGCCTCCTTGGGGTTGACTCTGTTGCATCCCCGAGAAATAGGGGAAGAGCCGGGTACTAAATCAATGGTGAATTCCATACCTCGATCCGGCGGCAATCCTGGAAGACTATCTGGAAAGACGTCCATGAATTCCGCAATGATAGGGTGAGGAGGCCCGGGTTCTTCTGTGATTGAGGAGTAGGTAACACTCTTCATGTCCTCCGGAGCTCGAGAGATTTTAAACTCCGGTTCTCCTGGTGGGCTGAAGATTACACAACTTCGGTGACAATCTATCAGCGCATGCTGTTCACTTAACCAGTCCATCCCTAGGACTACATCATAATTGGGCAGGGGCATCACTAGTAAAGGTGTTGAGAACTGATGGCCAGAGATAGTTATGGGACATTTGCAATCCTCAAGTGATGGGTATGGGTCCACCACCGGTCATAACTCTACTAATCACTTTGCTAAGTCTCGAATCTATGTGGTGTGCAGAAATAAACTTTGACGATATGAAACTATGTGATGCATCCGAATCAAATAATGCTAGAGCAGGATGTGAAAACACATAAATGGAACCTGTGATGACATCAGCGGTGGGTTCCTGCTCTGGTTCTTGCTCATCAGCTGCTAGGGCAAAAGCTCGCCCGGTCTTCTGCTGGTGCTGTCCGAACCGTTGTTGCTGAGTAAGTAGGGAGCTCTTTGCTGATTGGTTCCGGTCCGGTGAACTGATGAGGGGCAGTCTCTCACTTGGTGGGTGGCAGACCCACAGACTAGACAGTGTCCTAGCTTCTTCCTGCATATGTTCGACTGATGTCCTGGCCTCTTGCAAAAATCACAGACAGAGATCTGCTTCTGAGGCGCTCTGTCATTTGTCCTTGCCTGATGGTGTTGCTGCTGGTGGTACGAAGGCCTGTTGTTGTTATTGTTGGGCCTTTTTCTGGTTATCCTGGAAGTTGCTAGTTCCAGGATACTCCCTCTTGGATCGAGGAAGCTGGCTCTTCTCCATGTCCTGAGCTCGTATCAGGATCCTCTCATAAGTCTTGGCGCCACCTGCGATCACAGGGGTGCGAATCTCTTCTCTTAATCTATACCTGAAACGTTCAGCACGATCCTTGGGGTCAGCTACCAGGTTCTGGGCAAAACGGCTAAGTCGACCGAACTCTGCCGCATATTCGCTGACCGTCATGTTCCCTTGCTTCAGGTCCTGGAATTGCCTTTCCATCTCCCGTATCTCAGATGTTGGGAAGAACTTCCTGCGGAACAGCCTCTTGAAGGTGTCCCAGTCGAGCTGCTTGTCCTGGAGTCGGGGTGCATTCCGATACCAGGTGCTCGCCACATCCTGTAGTTGGAGTCCTACAGCTTCAGTCTTGAGGTCCTCTGGGAGTCGAGCGACGCTCAAGAGACGCTCCATGCTATCTAGCCATTCATCAGCGTAGATGATACCCTCGGTTCCTTTGAAAGGTCGAGGGCCTTGCTTCTTAAAGCTCTCTATATCTCCAACCTTCATGTAATAATACGCCTCTAATCAAAAGAATGGCCTTAATGATATAAATCTTAACTCCTGAATTATGCTTACCTTGGCAGGTCGTGGCTCCGATGAAGTGGTTCCTCCTCTTTCGAGGGCAGCCATAGCCACGTTGTGGGCATTCTCCATGCCTTCTCTCATAATCGTGGTCTGCTCGCGATGGGCTACAGCTTGGGCTGCAGTCTGTTCTCGGTGAGCTTCTGCTTAGACTCTCTGGGCTTCGAGCACTCCACGTAGCATGCCTACTAGATTAGTGGGATCCACGGACACTGGTGGGGCAACTGGGGCGGACACTACCGCTGGGATCTGCGGCTCAGCCCGGGGAAGTGTAGAGTTCGCCGCTTGAGAAGTAGTGGCGTAAGCGCCACGGAGTGATGGAGATTGATGGGGACGGTCGGTCAGCTGCAACGGTGAAGGGTCTGGACGTGCTGGGGGAGATGGGGTATGTTCAGATGATGACACCTCATCGCCAGCAGGGGTGGTCTTTTTCTTGGTCATAATCTGGAAGGTTTAGGGTACAAACATAAGCAAGGTATCCTACCGGTCTATAATTAAACAAAAATATTTATTTATATATAATTCGGACCTATGTTGTGACAAATTAATATTCTAGTGTTCTAATTATTTCTAGGTATATTTTTCTAAGTTGTTGTATACGACCTGTATGGGCCACCACTAAAAATATGTCAGGACCCGATCCCAAATAATTGGATCGAACCGGATCATGCCCAACCTGCACCGTTGTTGAGACGGCGGCAGTAAGCTGTTCCATTAGCAGGTAACCATACAACAATATCTATATTTGTCACAACTCAAATTCGGAAAATGAAACTTTATTAACTTTGAAATAAAATACAACTGGAAAATGTACTAAAATAAGTAACAGAGTTTGAAATAAACAACAATGCTGAAAAAGAAAAGCTATCTATCAGCCGGCTCATCGGCCTCAGTCCCAACGTCCTCCAATGGGGACTCTGGCAGCACTACTGGGTACAGAACAGGGTCGTAGTAGCTGCTGTACAACAGCTCAGCATCCTCAATGTCCCCTAAAAATGTATCTCCAGTCAGGAGAGAGCAAAGTACAATTCATGCTAATTTTAAACAGTTAAAATAAATAATAGAATCAAGCAATTTTAAACAGTTTAGAAATGAACAATTTTTCAGCAGTAAAATAGTGTGATTTGAATAGACAATGAATATGACCGGCTTGGGATGTACACTTGTATCCTATTGATACGATTCGGCTTATCTCCGTGTGTGTGAGGGGTAAGCTAATACAGTTTTAAGTTACAGTTGGCTTTGGTCATAAACATTACTCTACTCCCCCAGTCCCCAATCAGTACAGTAGTTGCAGTCAGTACTCTCCGAGAGAGTTTCGTGTTTGCATCGTGGTTTAAACTTGCAGTAAGGCGATTATTAAAATAACTGTAAATCTAACACAAACTATACTTGTCTCAAAATGAACTTGACTGGAGAGGATGAAGACTTCGAGACAGGAATTCAGAATCGTCCTCGAATTCCTACATTCGAGAAATTGACTCAGATTCCAGGGTTACTAATCTAGCTACACTAATTGAAATCTCTATTTGAGTCATAATCCATTTTAATTCTTATTTAACAACACAGACAAGATTACGATTATCGGTGCGTTGAATTATAAACGAGGGAAAAGATGGTTTTAACTTTGTATTTGGAAAATTTGTCGATACCAATTTAATTGATTAAAACTTTGTATTTTCATAATTTATAAGTATAAAACTAATTTCTTATTTAGTGAGAAATACATGATCTTAATTAATATTAAAACTCATAGATTTTAGGTGAGAAAATATTTATTAATTTTTATACGAAAATACTTTTATTAGTTTTATTCGAATACTACAAAAACTCGCAAAATTAGCAAATAACCAAAACCTACGCTACCAAATTACAGTTACAGAACCAACAACCAGCTGGGCTTATGCCCATTACAATTTATTTACATAAATTGAAATAAGACAGAAACTGCCGTTAGTCCTAAACTTTAAGTAAATTAAATATAAATAAAAATTAAATGATAAAAATAAAGATAAATTAATTATTTATCGAGTCTCAGATTTGGTCCAATCTTCAACTAGGCTAATGCCTCAACGTCCGGGCGAAGCCGGTTTCGTTTGCACTTAGCCGGGGCCCATTGACCGATACGGTCGTCGCCCAAAATCCAAATATTAAATAAAATTTCGAAATCCATTTTGAAATCATTTTTAAAATATACTTTAAATTTACGGAAAAATCCGGCAGCATCTCCTCTGTTTTTGGTCAACCCAAAAACTGGGAAATATGCCGATAATCTTTCCTGCAAATCCCAAACCAGGAAATCCCCAAAATATATATATAAAATAAACACAACCAATCCGCAGATTAATTCGGAATGACCCAAAATAATTTCGAAAGTCCGAATCCAACCATAAATGTCACAGAACGCTACCGGAAAAATCCGGAAAGCCCAGAATATCCAAAATCCTATTTCCGAAAAGTTCCGAAAAATCCAAACAATCAACAGAACCTTTCCGAAGGTTCCGAAAAATACGACGTCGCTAAAACCGAATTCCCAAGAGGGAATCGGGGACCATTCTCATCATAGACTGAAGAAAAATAGGACGGAACAGGGGTTATACCTCGGGTTGCTCGGCTAGAGCTCTCATATGATTTAATAATAGAAAGAAATACGAGCACCACGAGTCGGGAACAACCACAGCGCTGGACGATGCCGCAAAAGCACGGGGAGACGCTGCGGGAACGCCGAAAAGGAACTGGGAACCGGGGTAGCTGAAATCGCGAGCTAGGGCACACGGACAGAGCGCACGCGGGTCCGGGGAAGTCGGAGAGCCGCGGGGAACCGGAGAGGGGTGCTGTCGGGGTCGAAGGGGGTCGGCCATATGGGTTGGCCGGAGCTGCGTTGGGCGCGGCCGGCCGGAGTAGGCTGCGGGGCTTTGCTGGAGGGTGTCGGGCGCTCAGGAAGGCCACTGCGAGGGGTGCGGGCCAGGGGGTCGCCGGCGGCGTCGGGTGCGGGACGCGGCCGGGGGTCGCCTGCGGCGTCGGGATTCGGCGAAGTATCGGGCCGGAGGGGAGTCGGCCGCACTGTGGCTGGAGTTAGGGGAGTGGGTAGTTGGGGAAGAAGGGTCTTGAGGTGGTGATGGGCTTTACTCCTTTGAAAACGTTCTGGAGAGGAGTAGAATGGTGATGGTGTGCTATTTTGCTGTAGGAGAGGATGGGGTTAGGGAGTAAATAGGAGAGGAGTAGGGAATGGGTTAAGTGGTGGTGAGAAGAAAACGTGAGAGTGAAAACGTGAGAGTGAAAGGAGGAGTCTGGTGGGTTTGCTAAGTGGCTGTGAGGAGAGTTCGTGGGGAGTAGGAATAGGAAAAGAGAAAGGGTCTGCACGTGGATTGCTGGTCCAGATTTGGACTAGCTCAAATGCAATAAATATATATATTTTTTTTAAACAAAAACCAAATTAGAAATTAAGCAAGAATTGGGTCTGGGTTCAGGCTCGGGTCTTAGTTCGGACTCGGGTCTGGGTTCGAATCCAAAAATCCTTGTTAATTAATTTTCGAAATAATTTTTAACACTCAGCAATAATACTAATAAATATAATAAAAAATAATAATAATAATAATATTACTAATATAATAATAATATAGCACTAATATTAATTCTTAAAAATTTGGGTTTCACAGAGAGGCCATAGAAGAGGGCGTCTGGGTGGGCATCATTTTGCCGACATCCTCGGCAGGGGGCTCAATCCGACGGAGTGCCTCACGATACGCAGTCTATCCAATGAATGTGTTTATACTATAAGTTTTCCTAACTTATAATCTAAATCCTATGTTTTCCTAAGTTATAGTCTGAATCCTAAGTTTACCTAATTAAGTTAACAATAATTATATTTCTAACATAAATCTCATAAACGTAACTACTTACATCAGTCTCCTGGGCCCTCGCGTTGACGAAGCTCCTGTCCTTCCGCCTCTTGTGTGTATGCACGAATACTTTGTGAGCGGTGACCGCCTCCGCCTCTCTCCCCTCCTTCACTGCCCGTTTGGCCTGCATATGTAGAATTTAATTAACTTCGTATATTAATAGTACCGAATTAAATAGTGGAATGAATTTGCGGTATCTTACCAACTCTGTACGCGTCAATGCGTGGGGCTTTGATCCCCCCGTATGAAGATCCGCGGCCTGTCTATTCGCCTTGGCTTTCTCTGATTTCTTCTTGTATTGAGGAGTATCCATCTTCTCCAACATCTCCTCATAGTACTCCGCCCGGATCCAATTCTTCTTCTATGTGCCATACGAAGGTCGTACACCGCATCCCATATCTTCTTCCAGGCGACAGCTTTGTAGGTCCTGCGGATCGCCTCCTCGCGATGGAGGGCCACCAGAACGTCCTCTGACATACAAATTCAAATATCACGTAATTAAAAAAATAAAAATTAAAGAATAATTAATAATTAACCAAAAGATATATACCCTCATCTCGTCGAGCCAGACGTACTGTCTGTCCAGAGGCACCTCAGAAAAATTGAGGTAGGGGCCATGGTAGTTATTCCGGATAATGCGCCCTAGAATCCGGGCAACATCCCACGGGAAAAATCTATAAAGAAGCAACGACTGGATTATTGACTTGAATAAATGAAACAAATTTAATAAATTAACTTAAATTTACTTACGATTCACCCGCGGGCCATATCTCTCATCGGAAGTCGTCCATCAGCCTCTTTGGTAGCGTCGGAGGATCCGAGGGTCCGTGCATGTACTCCCCGGTAACAGGATGGAACTGAATCCGGAGGTACTCCGGGGCCCACCGTACAGTAACTGCTGGGTCCGCTGCTGCATCTACTGATGCATCCGCTGGTGCATCCGGTGGCGGAACGGATCCGCTAGCGGATGGAGTCGCAGGCCTCGACGAAGATGACGGTGGCACCGAGGAAGATTGACGATGGGAAGAGTTTGTGCCCGGGCTCTCCAGGTCGGGATCAGAGGTCACAACCGGAGAATACGGATGGCGACCACGACCGCTACCACCACGCCCACGCCCACGCCCACCACCACCACCACCACGACCACAGCCAGCACCACCAGCACGAGTGCTCGCAACCATGTCCTGTAAATAGAACACATAAACATAATTAACAATATAGAAGTATAAATGAATATAAAAAATGAACTAAAATAGAACACATACCAGCAGCAGGACGACTAGTGCCGCCCAGACGAGTAGGAGTGCCATCTGTAAAAAGAAAATCATACAATAAGTAGATGATCGAACGACAAAAAATATGAACTGAAATAAGAATACAGAAGTTTAATTTAAACTGAATCGTCCTCGTCCTCGACCTCGACAAAAACATGAACTGAAATATACCAATATTTAATCATCGTCCTCGGCCTCGTCTTCATTTTCATCATCATCCTCATCCTCATCGTCGACTTCATCTGTATCCTCATCCTCATCCTCATCAAGTTCTTCTTCTTCTTCTTCTTCTTCTTCTTCTTCTACAGTCTCAATACTTGGGACAAGATGCCTCTTTCTCCCCTGGTTGACATCTAAGTCTTGTATATCAACCTCTTTCTCCCCTCTATTTTCCTCAGCATGAGGTATATCAACCTCTAATTCAACATCCATGGTATCCGACTGTTGTCCCAAGTATTGGGACTTTTCGATCTCGTCCTCTTGGTATTCTGGGTCTCCATCGTTGAATGTATTTTTAGATTTAATCTTGCATACTATCCACCAGTCAAATCGATCTCTACGATGCCTTGGGTAGCTTGTATAGTAGACTTGAACAGCCTGACTTGCTATCGCAAACGTGTCGGACCCTCCATACCTCATGCGATGATTTATATCGACGAATCCAAATTGTTTATCGATTCTCCAACCAATATTTTGTGTCGTATCGAACCACTCACATTTGAACATCACAATATGCATATCATATGGGGCACTATATTGTAAATCTATAATATCCCGAAGCACTCCATAATAGTCAAAGTCCGGCTCGTCGTCATAGATGGTGCCTCTTATGCAAACACCAGAATCCTTAGTACTGAAGTTGTCATTGACAAATTCGGCATTTATAGCATGCTGAGTTGCCTTAAACTTGAAGCCATTAACGATATAGCCTGGCCAAGTCTTCGTATGCTTCTTCGGTCCCAATGCCAAATAACGAATGCTCTCATTTGTGAGTGTTGTTTCAGGCAATAAAACCTGTAAACAAATAATAATAATTTAAATGTTTTACTTGCATATATTTTAATGGTAGCCGCATAACATATTATCTCAGTTACTTACGTATTTTCGAAACCAGATCGGAAAGGTACAATCAACCTCTCTTTGAAGTCCCTCATCGGTAATATCGGGTGTCCTTATTTTGACTTCATCTCTAAATACACTGTTAGAGAGAATAAAAATAAGTGTAGTCACTTACTTCACCAAATTAAAGATTATAACGAGGTGTAGTACTTACTTCTCCAAATCTCTCACTTCTTGTATGTCACAATTTAACAAGACATATCGGTGCGCAGCATCATACTCATCGTCAGTCAATTACCGTTTCTTACTAGCCCCAATAGGCTTGCCCCTTAAATTGAATATACCTCCATCCTCAACGTCTTCGTCATTCCTTTGAGGTCTATTTCGATTTTTTTCGACATGAGTATCGAAATAAATGGAGCAGAAGTTTGACACCTCCTCGATAAGATATGCTTCGCATATCGAAGCCTCTATATGAGACTTGTTGCCAACTTTCTTCTTTAGATGGTGTAGGTACCTAGAAAGACAAATTATCTTGAGAATTAACAATAAATTATAAAATTCTACTTAAATTATATCGATTTTTATTTACCTTTCAAAGGGGTACATCCATCGATAATGAACAAATACACCGACACGGGCTTCGTATGGTAGATGAATCGGTAGATGCTCCATGTTGTCGAAAAAGCTCGATAGAAATATTTTCTCTAACTTGCAAATTGTTAAGACAATCTTCTCCTCAAGTTGTACCATATGTTACACCGTCAGCTTAGTTGAACAGATATCCCTGAAGAATGTAGACAGCTCGGCCAACGGAACCCATACAGCAGAAGGCAACAACTCTCTCAAAGCAATAGACAGTAATCTTTCCATAAACACGTGGCAGTCGTGACTCTTCATTCCTGTTGGCTTGCGTTCATTGAGATCAACGCATCTAGACAAATTCGACACATAGCTGTCGGGAAATCTTAAAGTAGATATCCACTTGTATATTATTAATCTATCTTCCTTGCTCAATATATATGGCGCTATAGGCTTAAATAATTGTCCACCAGGTCCCCTTTCTATAAAGTTTAGATCATGACGTTTGCATATCTCGGCCATATCTTATCTTGCTTTTGGATTGTCCTTCGTCTTTCCTTTAATATCCATGACGGTATTAAAGACATTATCGAACACATTCTTTTCGATATGCATGACATCAAGATTATGCCTTATAAGATTATCTTTCCAATAAGGCAAGTCCCAAAAAATACTCCGTTTGGTCCAGTTATGGCTTTGTCCGAACCCTTCGACACGATTGTTCGATGGATCTTCCATTGCGGTGGGCAATTCCTTTACAACTTCCCAAATATCGTATTCCGATAATCTGGCAGGAGCATCAAGAAATTCTTGTTTTCCAGATCTGAACGCGTCCTTGTTCTTTCGCCAATGATGGCTCACGGGCAGAAATTGACGGTGACAGTCAAAGAAAGAAGTTTTTCTTCCATACCTAAGGCGGAACGCTTTACTATTTTCTATGCATATCGGACAAGACATGTTGCCGTACGTACTTCATTTCGACAGCATACCGTATGCTGGAAAATCATTGATTGTCCACATGAGTGAAGCTCTCATCTGAAAGTTCCATATCCTGAAAATATCATACGTCGTGACGTCGATCTCCCACAGCTGTTTCAGCTCATCCACCAACGGCTGTAAATATATATCGATATTTTTCGTCAGATTTTTGGGACCGGGTATGATAGCTGTCAAGAACATATAAGGAGTCTTCATACACATCCATGGTGGCAGATTGTAAGGGGTAAAAATGGCCGTCAAACATGAGTATTGAGATCTCGACTGTTTGAAAGGGGCGAAGCCATCAGAACATAGCGCAAGACGTACATTTCTAGGCTCTGCAGCAAAATTTGGATGACACAAATTAAAATATTTCCACGCCTCTCCATCCGAAGGATGTGACAATTCTCCTCCGTCCTTTATGCGTTCTTCGATGGGCCACGTCATGTGTTCTGCTGTATTCAGAGACATATACATCCTCTGCATGCACTTCGTGATCGACAAGTAATGCATATACTTGTAAGGACGTCATTTTCTAGTTGATTTTCCTTTTCTCTGCACTGGCTTGTAACGATCTGCATTACAGAAGCTACAACTTTCTGATACGCAATTCTCTTTGTAGTACAACATGCATCCGTTGCGACAAAATCTATCTTCTTGTACCCCAGTCCCAGTTGTCAGACCATTGTCGGACCATCATCTTTGACTGGTAAAAGTTTTTTGGGAGCTCTTTTGATTCCTTCGGTAACACCTCCTTGATTAGTTGTGTGATCCGATCATAGCAAGCTTGTGGCAAGTTAAAATCAGACTTTATGTTCAGCAACCGTATCGTCACTGACAGTACGGAATGAGTCTCATAACCAGGATATAGAGGAGTATCTGTGTCCTGAAACATATCATAGAACTCCTTCGCCTCGGGATTAGGATCCTCCGGATCAAAATTAGGCCATGCCGCATCATACACCATATCTCGTACAAGGTTCTGCAGGTCTCCATAATCAACAGAGCATCCATCGTCTTCGAGGACATCCATTGCAGCATTATCATCAAAAGCATAAGTAGCAGCTTCCGCAGCCTGTCTTTCCGAATATAATTCACCTTGCGATGACCACAAGCCGTAATCACGTACGAAACCCTTACGGGTCAAATGATCTCTCACAGTTACCACTTCTTCGTAATATCTATTGTGACAATTAACACATGGACACTTTATTTTGTTACCGTCTATGTACTGAGCTTTGCTCATGGCATACTTAAGAAATTCTTCCACGCCTGCCAAAAAATCGTCACTCACACCAATTCTGCTCTCGTGTTGCCGTTTGTACATCCATGCACGATCAACAAAGTAACGATTCATCCTCGATTTGGATGTGAAAATCTGTATCGTAAGACAAACTAAACATAAGAATAGCCCGATACCGATACTCATATAGGATTAGGGTTAGGGTTAGGCTCCGATGCCGATACTCATAGGGATAGTCCAATATCAATACTCATAGGAATAGCCCGATACCGATACTCATAGGAATAGTCCGATACCGATACCGATTTTAATACTCATAAGAATAGTCCGATACTGATACCGGGACATGCCAAACTGTATCAGTATCGAACAATATCGGACCGGTATCGGTCAGTATCGGGTATCGGTCAGTATTAAAGCGGGACATGCCAAACTGTACACTACTTATACGTTGCTACACTACGTTCTATATCATCTTGATTAATTGTGCATTAATCTTGGTTATCAACTCTTGACCTTGATTGATGATCTTGATCAAGAATTAATAAACCTGAATTAATTATAATTATTCTTGACTAATTCCTAGCTAGTTAACTACCTTCCAATTTAGAATTGGAATTCTAATATAAATATTACATATAGCCCGATACCGATACTCATATAGGATTAGGGTTAGGGTTAGGGTTAGGCTCCGATGCCGATACTCATAGGGATAGTCCGATATCGATACTCATAGGAATAGCCCGATACCGATACTCATAAGAATAGTCCGATACCGATACCGATTTCGATACTCATAAGAATAGTCCGATACCGATACCGGGACTTGCCAAACTGTATCGGTATCGGACAGTATCGGACCGGTATCGGTCAGTATCGGGTATCGGTCAGTATCAGAACGGGACATGCCAAACTGTACACTACTTATATGTTGCTACACTACGTTCTATATTATCTTGATTAATTGTACATTAATCTTGGTTATCAACTCTTGACCTTGATTGATGATCTTGATCAAGAATTAATAATCCTGAATTAATTATAATTATTCTTGACTAATTCTTAGCTAGTTAACTACCTTCCAATTTAGAATTGGAATTCTAATATAAATATTACATATAGCCCGATACCGATACTCATATAGGGTTAGGGTTAGGCTTCGATACCGATACTCATAGGGATAGTCCGATATCGAACTCGTAGGAATAGCCCGATACCGATACTCATAGGAATAGTCCGATACCGATACCGATACCGATTTTGATACTCATAAGAATAGTCCGATACTGATACCGGGACATGCCATACTGTATCGGTATCGGAAAGTATCGGACCGTTATCGGTCAGTATCGGGTATCGGTCAGTATCGGAGCAGGACATACCAAACTGTACACTACTTATACGTTGCTACACTACGTTCTATATCATCTTGATTAATTGTACATTAATCTTTGTTATCAACTCTTGACCTTGATTGATGATCTTGATCAAGAATTAATAATAATAAATTAATTATAATTATTATTGACTAATTCTTAACTAGTTAACTACCTTCCAATTTAAAATTGGAATTCTAATATAAATATTACATATAGCCCGATACCGATACTCATATAGGATTAGGGTTAGGGTTAGGGTTAGGGTTAGGCTCCGATGCCGATACTCATAGGGATAGTCCGACATCGATACTCATAGGAATAGCCCGATACCGATACTCATAGGAATAGTCCGATGCCGATACCGATTTCGATATTCATAAGAATAGTCCGATACTGGGACATGCCAAACTGTATCGGTATCGGACAGTATCGGACCGATATCGGTCAGTATCCCCTCCCCGACAGCATCCACCCCCACCCCCCCACCCTCATCCCCCCACCCCTCTGTAGGCCTCAAAAATGAAGTCACGCTGAGTTGATCAGAACAAGTCACGCAGAGTGATCCAAGAAGCAGCACAAAAGATACGCTAAGTTCTGCCTGGCCATCTCCTTTAGAAGTCACGTAGAGACAGCTCAGCCATACGTCAGAATCATAATGACTGACAACACAACAGTCGAGAAACGTCTCCTCGTATGCCACATATGCACAGAATTCGAGAGATCATCGCCGTCTTTTGCGTGATTTTCGAAATCTTCCTTAACAAGACTCACTCTTCACCAAGTTGGCGTGACTTTGGGTCTTATCTTCATTTAATGCGGCTGACAATATAATCAATGTCAGAGATTTTGTGTCAGACGAAGCATGCCAAATCAAGACAGCTGGCGGTTTGCGTGGATTCTGAACCTTCTCCTTCCTCAAGTTTGCGTGGATTTTTGAGTTATTCTTCTCAAAGCCTGCGTGAATTCTGAAGTATTCTTCTTCAAAGCTTGCGTGGATTTCGCCTTCGACGAGTCTGCGTCAACGAAACTGTGTGGATTTTTTGCCTTCAGCAAGACAGCGTGGATTTCATTTCAACTGGAGTACGTGGCAGCCATGCCACCGATCTCTCTCTCGCGTGCCCAGTAACTTGCACACGACTCATGCACTAATGCCATATGTCCAACAGTTACGGGCCACGTCCAGTAACTACTCACTAATCCTGCGTGTATTTAGAGTCTGCGTGACTTTTTAAATGCACTAGTGGTGAGGTAGTTATCTTTTCAGTTACTGTTTTGACTCTATAAATAGAGTTTTTTTTATTCATTGTACAGATACATTGATATCTACTGTCAAAATTTTGAGAGCTTTTCTTCTTCGCATAGTCCAAGAGATAAAGCGATCGTCTTCTAGATCGGATTCCTACAGTTGTAATTTTCCCAGATACACAACAAATAAAGAGAATTTCTTTATGGAAAACAAATTGGCGACTCTGCTGGGGAAAACCATCTCCTCTTCTGAGATGGTAACAACTCAATGCGACACTTCGTCTATCGGCTCGACGAAGAAGGTGATGACGATCAAATTCGATCAACTCGCCTATGAAGAAATGCAGCGGGCTAAGGGTGGCAAGCCCATTCCAGCCTCCATTATCACTGCCAAGTCAAAGGGACACTCTGTCTATGTCCCTAAGAATCAGTTGGCAGTCAATGGTGAAGTCTCTGCCACAGTGTCTACTCCTAACACTGGCAAGAACTCCACTGCAAGCACGCACACTCTTGTGCGCTCGAAGATGACAGTAACTAAAAGTCACGTTGACAGTACTGGCTCCTTGGCCGAATCTGTTCCAGCGTGCAAATCCAATTCTAAAAGTCACGCTGACAGTACTGGCTCTTTAGCCGAATCTGTTCCAGTGTGCAAATTCAATTCTAAAAGTCACGCTGACAGTACTGGCTCTTTAGCTAAATCTGTTCCAGTGTGCAAATTCAACTCTAAAAGTCACGCTGATAGTACTGGCTCCTTAGCCAAATCTATTCCAGTGTGCAATCCCACATTCAAAAGTCACGCTGACAGTATTGGCTCCTTAGCCAAATCTGTTCCAGCGTGTAATTCTAAAATCAAAAGTCACGCTAACAGCTCGGGTTCTTTAACCAAGTCTGTTTCAGCGTGTATTTCATCAGAGAAGAATAACTCCTTAGTTATCTCATCTTCTTCACCGAGTTCTACTAGAACTGGGGGTGGTTTTCCACACAAAGTCCCTTCGAAAAGGAACAACTCTTTAGTTGTTTCTTCTGCTCCTGTAGTTTTTACTTTAGGAACAGCTTTGACTGATACTTTTGTTAGTCAAAGGAAAGGAGATGGTCTTTTGACTACTCTTCCTTCTGGACATTCTATGTCTCAATATCTGAATGAGTCTAAGAAGAAACATTCCTTAATGTCTTCTTCTTTGATTTCTTCAAATTGGGCACAGAATCTGTCCATTAAAGAGGGTCTGTTACCAACTCCTAATCAAGGGAGTGGTTTAACTCTTCCTTCTCTGCAAATATCCAGATCAATGGAAGGAAAACTCCATGTTTCCAAAATTAATATGTTACCTTCCACTGATTTAAGAACAAAACTCAGCACTTCTGGTGTTAAGAAACCATACCAATTGGATATGAAGATAAAAGATCCAGATGCAGAGTATGCAAGAAATTATGTGGCTCACATTAATCACTCTTTGTATAATCAAGAGCCATCAAGACCCAAGAACAGGAAGTATATTCCTCAATCTTCACAAACAGATTTACGGGAATATCTTCAACAGAAGAGAAGGAGTAATTCTATATCAAAGGAACATGCTGAATGTGACTTCTATCCAAGAGTCATAATTCAGTGCAGATGTGAATCAATAGTTCAAGACCATGGTGATCATGCTGAATGTGACTTCCAGCCAAGAGTCACAATGCAATGCAGATGTCAAAATAAACGACAGTCTGTCTTTAATAGGATTCAGTATGAACCTATGCCTGATCAAGAGGAGCCTTTATTTGCCTCTGTCAACATGACTTCTCGGGACACCGGGGGTAGAGTTGATAGTCCAGATGGAGTATATAAAAACACCAGAGCAAGAGTCCTGGCTTCTAGTCAAAGAAATTTGATCCCTGAAATTGACTCTGAATTTCTTGGAGAATCTAACTTCCCACCTCTTCCTACTGGGAGTAATTCTCCTATAGTTGACTTTGATACACGAAGCAATGATTCAGAGCATACAACATCTACTAGTTCATCAATAATCCCTCATACAGTCACGACTTACATGGTTGATGGGAATACTGATGAACCATCTTCTTCCCTGACTCCTCAAGATCAAAGAATTGCTTCCTTGGAACAGCAAATGAAGTCTATGACTGACACAATGAAGTCAATGTATGAACTCATGACAGCTCAGTTGCAAAATCGACAGACTGTATCAGATGCCATACCAGTTGATACTGATATAAGTCCAGTACAAGTTCCTCCAGCAGTACAATCCAATACTCCTGGACCTGCTCAACCAAATCCTAGTCTCTCTGGAGCTGGGGGTAGTGCTTACAATACTGTTCCTCCTCCTAACTATTCTCTACAAGCCACAACTCCACAATCTTCGGGAGTTGTCTCTGAAGAATTGAAAAATCTCAAAACTCAATTCAAGACATTCAAACAGAAGGATGGTTTACAAAGGTTAGGCATCAAGCAGCCTTATCCGATAGAATGGAAGCAAGTATCATATCCTCCTAAATACAAGCCTCCTACTATCTCATTCTATGATGGAACCACTTCTCCAAGTCAGTTTATCAATCACTTTGAAGTGATGACTGATCAACTACAACCAAGTGATGCCCTCCTTACTCGGATATTTATTGGATGTCTCAAGGGAACAGCTTATGAATGGTATAGAAGTCTCCCAGATGGGAGTATTACCTCGTTTGCTGGTTTCAAACAGATGTTTCTTGAAAGGTTCTATGAAGGGCTTAATGACATGACTATGTCTGCTCTTATTAGAATCAAGCAGAAAAATAATGAATCTACAGAGAAATACATTGAACGGTTTCGAAGAGAAGCTCTGAAGATGCCTCTTGGAACTCCTGATGCTGTCACCATTGACACGTGTAAATCAAACTTGTTGCCAATCATCAGTATGTGGACAAGGTCCACTCAATTTCAAGATTGGCCTTCCTTCATAGTCAGTGCTAAAGCTGCAGAAATTAGTGCTGAAACCTTCAAAGGTTTAGGAGTGCAGATGACTCCTAAAGAAACAGGACAAGGGGCTAACAATAAAAATAATGCTCGCAAATGTAAAGAAACTCTAGAAGTTAATCTTCAGAGCAAAGATGCATCGAATGTTCAAACTCCTGCCTCTACAACTCAACAATCAAGAACACCTCGCCCCAGAGAGGAATATTCTTTTGATGACGACGATGTCCTTGGTATCTTTGAATGTCTGCTGAAAGGTAATAAAATACAATTACCAGAGATCAAGAAACCTGATGAAGCTGGTAAGACAGATCATCCTAAATACTGTCCATATCACAGAATGCTGGGTCATACAATTCGTACATGTTATGTATTGAAAGGAAAGATCCAAGAAATGATTAAATCTGGAGCTATCTCTCTTACTCCAAAAGAGAAGACCGTCACCTCCAACGTCGTCTCTATGCAATTTGGAAATTTCCCTCCTCAACTCCTTGAAAGTGGGATTGTTCCTATTCCCAAGGCAACTCTTGACATAGTGAATCTTTCTCCTCCACAGTCTGAAGGATTAGTGCCAATCACTTTGGAAACGGGAGAAATCATGTGGATCCATCCTGATCTAGTGGCAGATTTTGAATTGCCTTCTCCTCAAAAGATTTCTTCTCAAAAATCCAAGAAGGCTGGAAAGATCAAGTCATGTCATATGACTTCTCTTGGGTCTACCTCTGACACAGAGCCAAAAGACAAAGAAGAAGCACTTGTTAGTGCTACTCGAACGGGGAAACCTTACCTAAAGGATTATTCTAAAAATCCTGAAGATCCTACTGATATCACTTCAGATGCTAAAGATGCTCCTAATGTTCCTCCCGAGGAAGAACCATCTACTGAACCTGTTCCTCCCAAGCCTACGGCTCTGGAGAAAGGCAAACAACAGGCTCGGTTTGATAAGCCAATCAAGAAGTCTTCTCCTCTTGGACTTCAGAAGCCTTACAACTTCGACATTTTGGCTCAGCTTGCTAATACTCCCGCTAGAATGTCCCTTTTTGAACTTCTACGTCTTTCCAAAGAGACTCAGGAGACGTTAAGTGAAGCACTTCTACAAGCTGACTCTTGTCTTGCACAATTGAAGAAGCCGGATACGGAACCTGCCACTTGCTTATATTGCAACAGTGTACTGGAGATTATCCCAAATATCACCTTTACACAAGACGACATGTTACAGGAGGATAATCGACATGATCGACCTCTCTACTACACTGGTTATATTGATACGATGAAGATAGATCGTATTCTCATTGACCCAGGGTCTGCTATAAGCATAATGCCAAAGAGTTTGTTGGATGAACTAAAAATCCCTCTTCACAAACTCTCCAAGATGGTTACTACTATCTTGGGATTCAATCAAAGTCGAAGTGAGCCTTTGGGAAAGATTCATCTGAAGCTTCAGATAGGTGATTTCAGATCTAAAGTCACTTTCTATGTGATCGAGATCGCGGGATCCTATAATCTTCTTCTGGGGAGGCCCTTTCTTCATGAAAATAATGTGGTGCCCTCTACTCTTCATCAATGTTTTAAGTACATTGATAGCAATGGAAGAGTACAAAAAGAAGTTGCTGATATAAATCCCTTCCATGGGGTTGAAGCTTATTTCAATGATTCCCGAATGTATAAAGAAGAATATACAAGGATCATACAAGCTATGGAGAAAGAAGATGCACAAAGTAAGACTTTAATAATTCCTGTTAAATGTCGAACTACTCAGCAACAATCTCCTAAACCCTCTGAAGAAGATTCTTTTATCATTCCAGTGAGTGGACGGATCTCTCTGTTACCTCAGTCATCTACTCAGAATACACTGATCATTCCTGTCAGTGGGCGTACTACAGTTCCTGTACCTTCAAAAGATACTCTGCTAATTCCAGTTGGAGGGCGAACTACTCTTCCTACTCAAACTTCAAGGGAGCTCACCTCTTCTGAGCTATTTGTTATCGATCTTAATCGAAACAAAGCTTCTTCTTCTTCTCCTCCTTTAGTCATTGATTTGGCTAAAATCTCTAAGGCTCAGCCTTCTCCCAATGTAAATATTGCTGCTTTTACATTTAATGAAAAGTTTCCACCTTTACAGTACGTTGATGTGTGTAATTATGTTCATAGTTATTTACATCTGTTAGATGACTTGAACACAATAACCATAGGAGTTGTACAGACTGTTCATACAGATGTATCTCTAGAACCTGTACAATCTTCATACTTTCTAGTTCCTAGCAGAAAGCCAGGAGACATTCCAATATTCTTCTACAAAGGGCCTCCAAATCCTTCTGATCTTGAAGATGATGACAAAAATGATGATACTGGAAGATTACAACTACGTCGTTATAGTCAGCAATCTAGAGACATCATCAAAAATATGGGCTATGACTTCAGGACTGGCCTTAATAATGGAAAAGGAAGAAAAATGCCTGTCCGGATTCCTTCTTTGAAATATGGAAGGACGAAATGCGGATTGGGTTATACTGCTCCTACTCCTTTCATCAACATTATCCATGAAGATCTTGAGACTGACGAAGATAAGAGATCTGATTCTTCTAGTACCACTTCTTGGAATTCCGATACGAGTATTGGTGACTTCTATTGCAACCTTCTGTCTTCTAACATGGTTTCCATTGACCATTCTGAAGAAAGTGATGAAGACGAAGAAGAGTTTGAAATCTCACCTGAATCAGAACAGTGGGTCCAAAGATTAGATAATCAATGGGAGTTCCGTTTCGAGCAAAAAGAACCTCCGACTGAAGATAAACTTGTTCAAATAGATGTTGGTGAAGAGGGGTCTCCCAAACCAATATTCATCAGTGAAAGTCTTTCAGAAACTGATAAGAAAGACATGATCAAACTTATTCGTGATTATATCGATGTCTTTGCTTGGAGTTATGAAGATATGCCAGGGCTTGATCCTCAAATTGCAACTCACAAGCTCAACATCTTGCCGAATGCTAAACCGGTCAAACAACAACAGCGACGATTTCGTCCGGACATCATGGATGCAATTGAAGCTGAAGTCAATAAACTCATTACATCTGGGTTTATTAGAGAGGAACAACATCCCGATTGGGTGGCTAATATTATTCCTATTCTTAAAAAGACTGGCAAGATCAGAGTATGCATAGACTTTCGCGATCTCAATGCGGCATGTCCTAAAGACGAATTCCCTCTACCAATCACTGATGTCATGGTTGATAATACCTGTGGATTTGAACGAATGTCATTCATGGACGGCTATTCTGGGTATAATCAGATCAAAATGTTCCCAGAAGACGAGAAGCACACTTCTTTCAGAACGCCGATTGGTACATACTGCTATACAGTTATGCCATTCGGTCTCAAGAATGCAGGAGCAACTTATCAACGAGCTATGAGTACTATATTCCGTGAACATTTGCGGAAAACAGTCGAATGCTATGTTGATGATATTGCAGTCAAAAGTCGACAAAAGGAGGATCATATCCAAGATTTGAAGACTATATTTGATCTAATACGTAAGCATCAATTAAAGATGAACCCTACTAAGTCCTTCTTAGGCGTCTCTAGTGGTAAATTTCTCGGCTTCGTCATTACCTCTAAAGGTATACACGTGGATCCCGGGAAGATCAAAACCATCCAAGAGATGCGTCTTCCACGCACCTTAAAAGAGCTACGAGGATTTCAAGGAAGAATTGCTTATATCAGGAGATTTATCTCTAATTTATCAGGACACTGCAGACCATTCAACAAACTTATGAAGAAAGGTGTCTCTTTTGTCTGGAATGATGAATGTCAGAAAGCATTCGATGATATAAAACAATATCTGATGAGCCCTCCAGTATTGGTACCTCCCGTCTCAGGAATACCGTTCCTCCTCTATACTCGAGCAATGAGTCATTCATTGGGTGCATTACTCGCTCAAAAGAATCAAAATGGCCATGAACAGGCCATTTATTATCTCAGCCGCACTATGACCGGAGCCGAACCTCGATATTCACCAGTTGAAAAAGAATGTCTAGCCTTGATGTTTGCTGTCCAAAAGACACGTCATTATATCATTGGCCAGACTATTCATGTCATCTCCAGGATCAATCCTATATGGATCATGATGAAGAAACCTAGTGTTTTGAATTCTCGATTGGCTAACTAGGGAATCCTACTTGCTCAGTATGATATGCACTATATTCCTCAGAAATCAGTCAAGGGACAAGCTTTAGCTGATTTTCTGGCTGCTCACTCAATTCTACAAAATTCAAAACTTTATGATGAAATCCCAGATGAAGTCCTAGATTCAAATTAAATTGCTGAAGAAGATCCTACTTGGCGTCTATTCTTTGATGGAGCGTCAAGAATTGGTCCTAATGGCGATATTGTTGCTGGAGTTGGAATTGTTCTTGTATCGCCAGAAGGTCATGCCATCCAAAGAGCTTATTCTCTCGATCAGCCGTGTTCAAACAATGTAGCTGAGTACAACGCATTGCTTATTGGTTTTCAACTCGCTAAACATCTGAATATTCAACATTTGGAGGCGTATGGAGACTCTAAACTTATTGTCAATCAGATCAGGGGTACTTATGAAGTTCGCCATCAAGATCTGGTTCCTTATCATAGAGTGGCCATATCTATGGCCTCATCATTTAAGGAATTCTTCATTGAACATGTTAGGCGAGCATGTAACACAGAAGCTGATGCCCTTGCTAATCTTGCAGCGGTGCTGGCTATCCCAATCAAACGGCAACAAATGATCGTTGTTCGTAATCGAGAATTATTTCATCTTGAAAATAACCTGACTCTAGGACTTCCAGTTGACATTGAAGAATCAACATCTCATGACGTCAACACAACAAGAGGATTTGGATTTAGTCGTAAATCGATATCATCTTCCTCCGAATCCAGCATGGAATTCATCTTCAGTAACTCGACTGAGAATCAGAATACGGATAAAGATTGGAGACTTTCTTTCTTAGATCTTGTATTGTATGATATTCTTCCGGATGATCCGAGTGAGGCAGCATCTATCAGACGACGATCACTCAGATTCTATTACAATCATACAACAAAGATCTTATATCGTCGAGCTTATGATGGTTTACTCCTTCGGTGCATTGCCGGTGATGAAGCCCAACAAGTTATTCGTGAAGCACATGATAGAATTTGTGGAGCGCATCAATCTGGGCTAAAACTTCAAGACCGTATTCGACGGATGGGATATTATTGGCCAACTATGGTATCAGATACCATTGAATATGCAAGGAAATGCAAAGCTTGCCAAATCCATGCGGATTTTATACATCAACCTTCGGAATTTCTACATCCGACGGCAGCATCATGGCCCTTCGAAGCTTGGGGCATGGACATTGTCGGCCCGATCAATCCTCCATCATCTAAAGGTCATCGGTTCATTCTCGCAATAACCGATTACTTCTCCAAATGGGCCGAAGCTATTCCTTTATCTGAAGTTAAGACGTCTAATGTCATCAGCTTTATTAAGCACCACGTCATCTACAGATTTGGTGTTCCTCGACGCATTGTTCATGATAACGGACCATAGTTCGTCAGCCAGAAATTTACTCGATTCTGTGACGATCACCGGATCAATAATGTTGCTTCTACCGCATATAATCCAGCAGCTAACGGATTGGCAGAAGCTTTCAACAAGACTATCATCAAACTCCTAAAGAAGTTTGTCTCCACTAACAAACGTAATTGGAGTGACAAGCTCGGGGAATGCTTGTGGGCTTATCGCACTACAGTCCGTAATGCTACTAAGTGTACACCTTTCTCTCTGGTGTACGGATCTGAGGCTGTTCTCCCATTAGAGATTCAAATTCCTTCTTTAAGGATAGCAATCGCTAATGAACTCACTGCCGAAAATAATGATCGTCTTTGACTTCAAGAATTGGAGGCTCTGGATGAAAAACGGTTATCTGCTCAACAGAATATTGAATTCTATCAAGCTAGAATTTCAAGGGCTTTTAACAAGAAAGTCAGAATTCGAACATTTCAGAAAGGAGAACTTGTGCTTACTGTCAGACGCCCGATGACTATGACACACATGAGTAAGGGCAAGTTTGATGCAAAATGGGAAGGTCCATTCATTGTCAATAAGATCTTTTCTAATGGGGCTTATCAACTCACTACTCTAGATGGTAAAGCCACTATGATGCCCATCAACGGCAAATTCTTGAAGAAGTACTACGTCTGATATTTCTATCAAGATTGTCCTCCCATCACTCTCCAGCTGTTTCATTGTTCTTTCCGAAGAATCATTCTGATATCTATTATCCCCAGTGGAGATAGGTATTCTACTTTGTATCGTTTTCTCAACAAATTTGATATCCAGAAAATCATGTCCACATTACCTCTGAATTTTCTATCTTAATATCATATTTATGAAAATGATATTTAGTCTTTCTGATTTCTGAGTCAAAAGATCAATGAATAAAGGCAAATATAAAGTGGGAAGGATATATCGTAAACAAAGTTTCCTTAAACGGAGTTTATTTGAGACAAATCCCTCAAGGAAAAAAAAAAGTAGTACATCATCATGGAAGATCACTATGATCCCTTTCATATTTGGGACGAGGACCACATACATAATCAGCAAAAGAATTGAATACATCTTTTCCTGACCGCATGAAGAATTGACAGGCAGCCAGCCTCATTGCTTCTTCTTCTTCGGTTTCTCCTGGTTCGACCAGGAAGTCCAGGATATCTTTTGGCAGCTTGGGAGTAGACGAGCTTTCGCCCATTTTCTTCTTCTGCGGAGGTGGATGTTCTTTAACACCTTCAGTAGCTTCAAGGGCGACTTCAGCCTTCTTTATGTTCTCTTCAAAAGACATTGTGGATAAAATGCGATCCTTCTATTCAAATATATGCTCTATTTATAGGCATATGGTTACAAGGTTCGAAGGGACGTATTCTTTTCCAATACTCAGTTCATCCATTCATTTCTCATATTCATCCGACGTTTCACATATTCATTAATACTTGACGGTTCGTCCGTTCATTTATTACATTCACTCGACAGTTCATCTGTTCATCGTTTCTTAACGGTTCATCCGTTCATAATCTTCTATCAGTTCATTAAGTGGGGATTCGTTATTTTTCATGTTTTCATAACCTCTGAATCAATTCCGAATCTGCTTACTCATTTGTCATATTTTGACCTCTGTATAGAAATCAATCTATTTTCTTTCGAGTTCCTATATATTATCATGTCCATAATACCTCTGATAATATCATATACTCTAAAAACAGAAAAGATGATTTTATTATCTATCATGTCCACAATTCATCCACAAATACAAATCATTGAGCATAGAAGAATTGTCATTTCCATTCCCATTTCACCACAAAAAGTCTATTACATTTTCTTAGACTTTCCTACAAATCATAATGGAAATCTATTACAAATCTTCGATTTTCATTCTACACCACAACGATAACCTAATAGAGATCTATCTTCTTCTTTGGATCTTCTCCGTCGGACCTTCTCCGTCAGGTTCGTTGTTGGTTGCAATTCCTGACTGTCTGGGTCTCAGTCACGACCAGATCAGCAGGAATCAAACTCTGGTCTTCTCTCTCAGACGAGAGGAGAACCACAGAGTATGGCAGCCCGACGGCGTGTTGCTGCCAATACAGCTCGTGGAGGAACGGCGGCACCTCAAGCAGGTAGGAATGTATCCAGCATTGGGATACGATTCCTAGTTCTGCCGTCAAAGGAACTCTACTACCCAATCTCTCGGTAGTAAAGTTAACTCCACCATCCAACTCTCGTGTATAAAGGCTCTTCCTACCATCTAAGGAAGACCCTTCTATCTCACGAAGAGTTCTGAGTTGTCTGATTTACGCGTCAAAAGCGTATGAGCTCCCTGATGTAGATGTCAGAAGAACATTGTTCACAGCATCCATATCACCAATGCCAGTTCTGAAGAAGGTTTTCAGCCAAAATTCTGCAAGAAACAGTAAAGAAAAATCAGTCAACAGAAACTGGCCAAGCAAAGACAGATGCATTCTGTTCATTTCAGGAAGATGAATTTGTCCTTAGCAAACAAAAAAAATTCGATGCGTGTATATTGAACTTACCGCTGAGTTTGCTGCTAAGGATTGACAGATCTATGTCTGGTAGCGTGCACAGAGATTTGACATCAGACAACATGGCTTTCCTATTTCCTTCTCATAGAAAATTCATTCTCAGTAGAAAGGAAGAAGAATGGGAAGATGAGTTTGCGTGGAGTTCATCCATCTATTTAAAGGATCAAGTGCAGGTCTATTCTTGGAAAAGATCCGCATAAATAGCGCTCGTAAATTGTGGAATGAGTGTCACGTGTACTTCGGGAGACCGTGCAACATTGGAAACAGTCAAAGAGTGCTAATTAATCTTCTTCATTAAAAGGTACGCAGATCAAACACAAAAGTTGTACTTCATTCTTTAAACAGGCACTGATGGCCTTACAAAAAGACAAAAAAAAAGAAGTGCAACAAAAGCGTAGAAAGTTACGCCCTATTTTCCAGAGCGGCTAAGTTTGATGCCTAACTCCTCTACGCTCTTAACTCCCAGGCGATGCAATAGAGTCTCGAGCATTTCACGCTTCTCCATAAGGCTCCGCCCATCAGAAGAAGACGAGCCATCCAATCCAAAGTAGCTCAAGAGGTTCTTGGCTAACTGCGTGGCGTTGTCCTTGAGCTCAATGACGACAGGTTCGGGTTCTTTATCCCCAAATGTGGGGTCACCATGGGAACAAAAGCCCAACTTGCGTGCTTCCTCTTCAGCTGCTTCCTTTGGGGTCATATTTTCGAGAGATGAAGTCAAAACTGAGAATCACTCCCTGTTTATATAACAGATCTCGTCGACAGTTCATATTCCACCATAAATTGGACGCAATCAATCTCGGAGAACGAAGAGTCATTATGACATTTAATAAGTTCATTTGGATGTTTTCAAAGAACTTCGAAGTCGTTTCGACTTCCGAAAAATTTTGGAGTCATCTCAGCGTGACTTTAACTCATTTCATCATCTCTATTTCAAAGTATTTCGAAAATATTTTATCATTTTTCGAAAACTTTGAAGGGGGTTTTGTAGGCCTCAAAAATGAAGTCACGCTGAGTTGATCAGAACAAGTCACGCAGAGTGATCCAAGAAGCAGCACAAAAGATACGCTAAGTTCTGCCTGGCCATCTCCTTTAGAAGTCACGCAGAGACAGCTCAGCCATACGTCAGAATCATAATGACTGACAACACAACAGTCGAGAAACGTCTCCTCGTATGCCACGTATGCACAGAATTCGAGAGATCATCGCCGTCTTTTGCATGATTTTCGAAATCTTCCTTAACAAGACTCACTCTTCACCAAGTTGGCGTGACTTTGGGTCTTATCTTCATTTAATACGGCTGACAATATAATCAATGTCAGAGATTTTGTGTCAGACGAAGCGTGCCAAATCAAGACAGCTGGCGGTTTGCGTGGATTCTGAACCTTCTCCTTCCTCAAGTTTGCGTGGATTTTTGAGTTATTCTTCTCAAAGCCTGCGTGAATTCTGAAGTATTCTTCTTCAAAGCTTGCGTGGATTTCGCCTTCGACGAGTCTGCGTCAACGAAACTGCGTGGATTTTTTGCCTTCAGCAAGACAGCGTGGATTTCATTTCAACTGGAGTACGTGGCAGCCATGCCACCGATCTCTCTCTCGCGTGCCCAGTAACTTGCACACGACTCATGCACTAATGCCATGTGTCCAACAGTTACGGGCCACGTCCAGTAACTACTCACTAACCCTGCGTGTATTTAGAGTCTGCGTGACTTTTCAAATGCACTAGTGGTGAGGTAGTTATCTTTTCAGTCACTGTTTTGACTCTATAAATAGAGTTCTTTTTTTATTCATTGTACAGATACATTCATATCTACTGTCAAAATTTTGAGAGCTTTTCTTCTTCGCATAGTCCAAGGGATAAAGCGATCGTCTTCTAGATCGGATTCCTACAGTTGTAATTTTCCCAGATACACAACAAATAAAGAGAATTTCTTTATGGAAAACACCCTCCCCGACCCCCCCTCCCCCACCACCTCCCCGACCCCACTCCCCAACCCCCCTCCCCGACAGCACCCACCCCCACCCCCCTCCCCCACCCCCACCCCCTTCCCGACAACACCCCCTCCCCGAACCCCACCCCCCTCCCTACCCCCCGATCCCCCTTCCCTCCTCCCCCCCGGCCTCGGCGACAGCCGACCGCACCCCCCCGAAACCACCCCCCCCGAAACCCTAAAATAGAGAGAGAGAGAGAGGGAAAGAGAGAGAGAGAGAGAGAGATAGCTTACCTGGGAGATCGACGGAGGAAGAGAGATCGCCGGAGGGAGTGAGATCGTCGGAGGAAGTGTGATCGTCAGAGAGAGAGAGAGAGGGGGAAGAGAGAGAGTATGTTTAGGGGGAATGAAAAATTCTCCACCGTCGGTTCAATTTAAGTTAGGGTACAGTATTTTAGCGACAGACTAGCGACGGATATATCCGTCGCTAGTTAGTCGCTAAATACCCACTAGATTACCGACAGAACGTCCGTCACTAGTTAGACTATATCTGTCGCTAGTTATTCGCTAAATACCCACTAGATTACCGACGGAACGTCCGTCGCTAGTTAGACGCTAATTTATCGCACCATTTTTTCAGATTTTGCTGCCAAAATGTGCGACATATTAGCGACGGAGATCAATCCGTCGCTAAATTTTCGTCAAATTAGCGACGAAATTGTGACTGATTTTGGCACAAAAAAATAAAAAAAATTATCTATTACTTTCTGATGGTAGTCCGTCATAAGGTAGTCGCTAGTCCGTCGCTATTAGCGACGGATAAGATCCGTTGCTAATAGTCCGTCGCCAAATTACTGTATTTTAGTAGTGTCAAATCAACGGTTAAAATTAGTCAACTTAAACAACATCCAACGTTACGTTAATAACACGTTGGATCTTGTTTAAGTAATCTAATTTTAACCATTGATTTGAACCATTAAAAGCAACGGTTAAAATTAGATAACTTAAACAACATCCAACGGTGTATAGCATGGAGATGCTTGGGGAAGCAAAAAATTGAAGATTTGGATCTGTCACTCCCCGTTCCCAGAATGCGTATTTTAATACGTGTACTGCTTGAATGTATTTATTTAATATTTATCATGCATTTGTTCTGTATTTAATTCCTTTAATTTTACGCCAATTATTTTTCTGTATTTTATTTTCTGTTTTAGTTTTGCTCTTGGTTTATTTTGGGTTTATTTGACTTGGGTTGGTTTGTTTTGGTTTAAGGTGGTTCATCATGAACCCAACCCCCTACCTACCACCATCTCTATTTAAAGCCAACTACTTTCTCTTTCTTCACTTATTCTCATTTACTCTTCTTCTTCTCCATTGACCTCTCCTCTAACCTAAGAAAACCCATAGGCAAGTGCACCTTGCTTCCACATGAGAACCCATTTTTATGGTTCATTTATTTTTCTCTTGTGATTCTAAGATAGTTTAGAACTTGACATTTTGCATTTTGAAGTTTTATTTTTAGTAGATCTAGAAATTTGCCATTCTCAAATTTTGGTGGTTTTGATCTATCAAACTTCCTTATTTTCAAATTTTGATCGTTCCAGGTTGTTGAGATTTGTGTTATACCCCATTTTGATCTATGGAAGTCCCATTTTTGGCTTAGATTGAAGGTTTCATAGAATTTGGAGTTCTGGAGGTTTTCTACGCCCACGTTTGTACGTGCTCGCGTAGTATCAAACTCTACGCCCACGTTTATTCGTGTCAACATGAATCTGGATTACGCAAGTCAAGACTATTTTACGCGTAAAATAAAGTCTACTCTGTCTTGGCGTAAAACAAGATTCACGCGTAACTCTATTTCTTTTACGCGTATTTCCTTTACGCGTACTCCTCTGGCTTGGCATATTTCTTTTATCCGTATTTCTTTTACGCGTATTTCCTTTACGCGTACTCCTATGGCTTGGCTTATTTCTTTTACGCGTATTTCCTTTACGCTTACTCCTCTGGCTTGTCGTATTTCCTTTACGCGTATTTCCTTTACGCGTACTCCTCTGGCTTAGCGTACTTCCTTTGGCGTACTCCCTTTGGCGTATTTTCTTTGGCGTACTCCCTTTGGCGTACTTCCTTTGATGTATTTCCTTTGGCGTGCTCCCCTGCCCGGATGCTTCCTAGCACTAGCGTATCTTACTTCCTTGCCCAGTGCAGTATGGCCCTGGCATCCAATGTCCTAGATTCACCTTTATTGGGGCGTGACAGACTGGAACTTAACCATGAGAATTATAGACTCGACCATACCAAATACTAGTTTGACTTTCATGCTTTGTCACGAATTGACATTGATTGTTACTTTGACTAAATGATTGATCATGCATTCCTAGTTGGAACTAAAAGACTGGCTAGTCGTCTTGTCGAATTGAATGAGACACGTTCATATATTAAACATGAACCATTACAATCGACTAGTCGATCCCAAACATTGGCATATAGATGCGTGCAGACTTCAACTTATTTTCTACAAAAGCAGCATGTGTACCTTACAGTCAAGGCATGATTATTCCATAGCTAGGTTTGATTGTTGCATTACGCTATGTAAGACCTACAACCTAACCGCACGGGCATCGTTGTAGAGTTATGCATATCGTACTCTGTACGAAAGTACTCATTCTGAATGACCATGATCTACGGCATGAGATTTCAATTAACATTAATAGTTAAATAAAATAATGATTGTATGGAGAGAATGGATTTTCGAGTTCTTATATGACAGCCATCTCGGGACAATTAGTGCCCCGACATGCCGACTGGTTCCCACAGATACTGCAAACCTGCCACACGGGGAGGGAGTGGTATCTGTTTATATTTTTATATATATTGATGACGGGCATCCCGCTGGGACACGTCTAATTCATGATTGGCGCAATTGATTATTGGGTAGACTAGCCTTGTTTGTACATGGTAAGAACTGAGGAATCCCTTATTGTATATTTCCAGGGCAACTTGGAACTTACAGTTAGCAAGACATAGTAGTTGTATTACCGTTTAAATTGATTTGTTTGTGTACTGTACCTACTATGTTAACTACTGAGATGATCAGAATATCAGGACATGACGGGTCAACTTCTGTCCTTGTTTGGTTGGAAAGTTGGTTTGAAGTGTTGTGATGTTGTGTGAATTCCAGTAGCAAGCGGAGACTTATGTATCATATTCTTAACTCTTACCACTGGTTCTAATTCTTCATGTCGTGCTCCTTCGTGGTACTTGCGATTAGATGTCTAATCTCTCTGGATTTGCATGGCCAGATTTAGAGCCAGCTCCCGAGGACTCAGCTTACTTCCACCTCCAAGATGGTCAATACTAGAGGGGTGATCGCAGGAGGACACAAGTGGGTTCCTTGCTTTCCTGCTCGTTTTGCTACTTACATTACATTTTGTCGCTTGGCACCGACATGTTAGTCGGATTGTCTTGCACTTACTTTTACATAATTGTAACTAAATTAGACTGCAGCTGATAACGATTGTGTATACCTTGTTATATCATCTGGCTATGTTTTGTAAAGCCAGATCTCAAAAATATTTTGACTGAGCGTTTTGGACGCCCACTACCAAAATAACCAACTTTAGCGACGGCCACATCCGTCGCTCATCCGTCGGTAACATAAATTACCGACGGAATAGCGACGGATATTTGATGAAAATGGCCGTCGGGAAATACGTCGTCGCTAAAATTTGTCCGTCGCTAAGCCGTCGGACAAATGATTAACCGACGGACTAGCGACTGATTACCGACGGTTGCCTTTCAATGGTTTAGCGACGGATTAGCGACTTGTTCCCGTCGGTTTACATGCCATATAATATTAAAATATCCGTCGCTAAGCCGTCGTAAATAGGTCGGTAAAAGCGTATCAGAGAGGTTCCTGATACGCAAAATCAGTCGCTATTCCGTCGCCATTCCGTCGTTAACCTCGACGTTATAGCGACGGATTAGCGACGGGTAGGGCGTCGGCCTGGTTCTGGAAAGCTTCCATATTTCCAGAACCATGTCGACGGATAATGGGTCGCTAAGCCGTCGCTAGTCCGTCGTCATCCTCGACAGATTAGCGACGGATTAGCGACCCACTATCCGTCGCTAAGTCTCTGGAAACCTACCATATTTCCAGAACCATGTCGACGGATTTGCCGTCGCTAGGTAGTCGATATTCCGTCGCTAATATTCCAGTTAGCGACGGAAGTTCCGTCGCTAGTTCGTCGCTAGCTCGTCGCTACCTGCAAATTTATTTCAACCAGTTAGCGACGGATTCGCCGTCGCTAGGTAGTCGCTAGGTGGTCGCTAACTGCAAAATATTTATATCACCCAGTTAGCGACGGATATTCAGTCGCTCGTCCGTCGGTAACTGCAAATATTTATTTAACCCAGTTAGCGACGGATTTACCGTCGCTAGTTAGTCGCTCATCGGTCGCTAAAAGATATATCCGTCGCTAGTTAGTCGCTAGTCCGTCGCTAAATGCAACATTAATTAAAAAAATTACAGAAATATTCTATTTCCTTTTCGTAAATATTACACATATTCATAATATCCAATATCCAAACATCCATGTACGATCAACAAATATCCAAATATCCAAATTCATAATATCCAATATCAAACAGAAATATCCAAACATCTATGTACAAATATCCAAACACAAATACACAAATTCATAATATCCAAACATTCATGTACGCTTCCAAAATATCCAGAATTCAAAATCCAAAAACAGTACAAATATCCAAAAATAGTACAAATATCATTGAGATGGATCGCGTCGTCGTCTCGACGCCGCCTCGGCTCTGCGGATGTACTCTTCCACCATGTACGCCGGCACCTGGGACAACACATGCTCTGGAAGCGTGCGGAGCTGCTCTGGCGACATCAAGTCCATGAGCCCCATGAGCGCAGTATCCGGTACCAGGCGGACCTCGGCAGAACGGTCAAATGAATAACGTCCAGGGTCGGAAGGACCGGCAACCGCACTAGACGTACCGGGAGCAGACGGATCTGGACCGAGAGCAGAAGAAGGACGCGGAAGGCGCTCCAGCACATCCGACATTAGACTCCGCATTTTCGACATATCGGAGGTGAGAGTCGCAAGCTGCTCCCTCATATCGTCCGACGGGGGCGCGGGAGGAGGCGGGGGGCGGTGGATATCTCGGAGTCGCGCCCTGCAACGACGCCGCCATGGAACCTACGCCGTAGACGCGCCCTTTATTAAAGCCGCCGACAGACTCTACGAACACGTCGTCGTAGCGAGCGGCCATAGAAGAGGGCGTCTGCGTGGGCGTCGTTTCGCCGACAACCTCGGCAGGGGGCTCAATCTGACTAAGGGCCTCACGATATGCAGCCTATCCAATGAATGTGTTTATACTATAAGTTTTCCTAAGTTATAATCTAAATCCTATGTTTCCCTAAGTTATAATTTGAATCCTACGTTCACCTAATTAAGTTAACAATAATTATATTTCTAATATAAATCTCATAAACGTAATTACTTACATCAGTCGCCTGGGCCCTCGCGTCGACGAAGCTCCCGTCTGCCCGCCTCTTGTGTGTATGCAGGAATACATCGTAGGCAGTGACCGACTCCGGCTCTCTCCCCTCCTTTACCGCCCGTTGTGCCTGCATACAAAATATACGTCGAATTTAATTAACTACGTATATTAATAGTACCGAATTTAATAGTGAAATGAATTTGCGGTATCTCACCAAATCTGCACGCGTCGCTGCGTGGGGCTTTGAACCTCCCGTATGCAGACCAGCGGCCTGTCTGCTCGCCTTCGCTTTCTCTGATTTCTCCCTGTACTGAGCAGTATTCATCTTATCCAACATCTGCTCGTAGTACTCCTCCCGGAGCCACTTCTTCCTCGAATGCGCCGTACGAACGTCGTACACCGCATCCGTATCTCTTCCCGGCGGCGGCTTTGTAGGCTTGCGAATCAACTCCTCGTGAGGGGGGGGCCACCAGAACGTCGTCTGACATACAAATTAAATTATCACGTAATTAAAAAATTAGTGGATTAAAGAATAATTAATAATTAACCAAAAGATATATATATACCTTCATCTCTCGAGCCAGACGTACTGCATGTTCTGAGGCACCTCAGAAAAATTGAGGTAGGGCCATGGTAGTTTTCCGGATAATTTGCCCGAGTATCCGGGCAGCATCATACGGGAAAAAACCTACAAAGAAGCAAAGACTGGATTATTAACTTGAATAAATGAAACAAATTTAATAAATTAACTTAAATTTACTTACGTATCACCCGCGGGCCATAGCTCTCGTCGGTTCTCGCCTATCGGCCTCTTTGGAGGCGTCGGAGGATCCGCGGGGTCCGCGGATGTACTCACCGGTAGCAGGATGAAGCTG
>JANAVB010043418.1:15932377-15956113 GCA_029216955.1 Iris pallida | reverse complement strand
ATCAATATTAGATATTTACTCTAGTTTTTGCAATGAATTATGTTCATTATGCTTACCGAAGACTTGTATTGGAAACTCGGGTTAGCTCTTTTGTCAAAATAAAAGTTGTGAGAACTGATTTTGTCATACAAGTAAGCATAATTGTTGCATGATGAAAGAAAGGGCAAGATTAGTTACAATTTTTTTGGTCGATATCTAAACATTACACAACATATTATGCTGATATATTTTGTTGTCTGTATTGAATATTGGAATTTTTGCTGCCTGTATCATGTTAGTATGGCCTATCATGCCAGTTTGACGAATTGGAACTAAACCGTTAGTTTGTCGCATGCCTTGTGTTTGCTTGTTATAATTTTTCCCTACTTTTGGGGATATATTATATGAAAAGTTATTAGACTTATATCTGAGCATGGTACTAGAATTCTTGGTTTCAAAAAATTAAGTAGATAATTTTTTTGATTTTGTCTGGAATTACGCAATTGTTGGCTTGAAACTTCTATGGAATAAATTAATTATCACCATTGCATTGGTGTTTCATGTTATCGTAACAATTGGTTAGAACAACTTTTTGCATTAGAATTATCTTAGGCATGAGCCTGTTATTAGAAAACATGTAATGCAATGCCTTAACAAGCAACAGCCAGACAATGTTTTCAGTTGTTCAAACATAAGCAGCGAGGGATAGTTGAGAAATACAATTCAATTGCCAGTTTGTGGTGAAAGTCCATTTCATTTTTGTGGCTTTCTTGTATAGCTTTGTCTCATATTATTAAAAGTTGTGTTACAATTGCTGCAGTTTTCTATGAAATAAATTAATTTCACCATTGCATTGGTTTACTGGTCTTGCTCTTGAACATAAAACTGGTTAAATAGTAGAATATTTTTACGGCAAGTTTGATAATCATAAAAGATTGACATATGTGCAGTTTATTCCTAATTAGCATTTGATTGTTTAGTTTTAATTGGAGGTTCCTAATTAGTCAGGACATTTACGATTACCTCTAACTGATTTCCGTCACAACATTTGTTGGAAATAATTAGAATTATGACTACAACCTCTTTTGATTCAGGACGTTTTGATGGATTAGAAAGGTTGTGGATTCTCTGAACATTTTTACTGCTAGTTCAAAGGAACATGGCTTGGGACCCTAAAACTATTCTAGTGATGCTCATGTCAAAAGTGCAAACTTATCAAACAAGCATCATTGCAGACCTAAAGTGAAAGTATGATTCCTTTTGTCTCAATTTCTGGTTATAATGGTTCCTAATTTTCTCGCAAAAATATCATCTATTGCTTTGATAAAAAGCTCTGCTAGGTTAGCTTGCTTTTTTTCATAGTGAAAGTAGTAAATGTGGTTATTCATGAATTGTATTAGAGGCTAACATTGGCTTTTTGTTTCAATTTTTCTGAAAAAATTTAACCAATCTTGTCTTCTATTTAAATTTATAGTTGATATTATGAGTGTAACATTTGTTAATGCGGACTTGAGGAATGTATAATTGTTGGTACTGTCCAAATCCAAAAGTCTTCTAATTGCTTATAATTGAGCTCATAGTCATGATGCTTTATTTATTGATAAAGGTGAAGGTCCTTTCTTCTAGAACAATCCATGTGTTAAAAGGTTTTGCATTTTGCTAGTTCGTTGTTGATTATTTCCATTTCTTGCTCATTTGATATTACTGATGGAATGCTTTGATGCATTTTAGCTATTTTTATAGTGTTACCTAATACATGACGAGTCCTTCCCAAAAATTCCAGTTGTTTCTATTGTGTATCTAAACATAACTTAAATGCCATCAATAACAGTACTATGCAAATTTCTTTTTTGTTTATGCTCATGGATATTTGCTTACTTGTTGTTTCTTATGATGATTGCTTTAACGAGTTATGTAAATTAATACAATGGGTCTCCTATATTTTACCGTCCCCGCACTTCTATAAATATATTTTTTATTTTTGCTAATAGTTTTTGAGGTAAGATAATATATCCTTTTCTTTATTCCTTTTTTGGCCTTATTTTCTTCTCTTTTTAAGAGCATGTGGTTATTGTTTTGTTATGGACTTCATTGCCTGTGGTGTAGGTCCTCTTAAGTTTCCAGGTGCTGAGCTTCTACATTCTAGGTATGGGATCTCCACTTGGTTGCTAGGATATCCAGGTATCTGTGCTGCCTCCATATAAAGCAAATTTTATTATATTTGACTTGTAGTTTGCTATTATGAAATCAACTTCAGTTAAGCATATATTTGGTTCTCTTGGCCATGTTAATGTCTTACTAGTGTTCTTAACAACATGTTTAACCCATATCCTTTTTTCTTCTAGTGTTCTGTGTTTCTGTCCTTGGCAGTGTGTATGTGTCCTAGCCTAAGATGTTTAGACTTTTCTATTTCAAATCTTGATCAAGTTCCAACCTACACAACTCTCTCTGAACTTTTCCTTCATTTTGTTATCTTAAACTAAGTAGAAACAATATTCGAAACACGCAAGCAAGCGTATAAACATGATTAATATCCGAGGAAAATACACAGACAGATTTTGCCAAGAGTTTGTTGCAGATATAGGTCGAGCTATTTCTATTTGTACCCTAACTAAAGGGTATGACATTTGGTTCTCTATTACCCAATTGATATGCTGGGTCTAAGTCTGAATTCACATATGCATATACACATAGGTATCAGTCCCTACACTAGACACTCAAACTCACACTAAACCTATTGATTTCCTGCACTGCCTGAAATTCACACACTCAGCCTAGCTATACAGGTTTTTCCTGTACTGCCCCTGTTATCTGCCTAAATCTAACCTGCAGAACAACCTACCCTTACTACATGTATGCACAACACTATTCAACACACACAGGAAACCCCCCCTTGCACACACATGCCTTCAGAACATTCTACCCCATGACACTCACACATACGGACCTACATATTACCACACACTCTTGAACACAGGAGACATGACTGCTAACAGGTTTTACCTCTACCTGCAGATATCTACCTGTAGTCTATCATGATACAGATGCTAAGCTACCATGCCGTGCAGTGTACACTCATCAATTTTCTGTCTACACACAGGTTTTACCTGTCTGCTAATACTAGAGAAAACATATGTGCAAAAATACTACCTAACCTCACTGCTGCAGCCCTTCAGTTTTCCTTATGCAGTCACACTACTACTGATACACTAGGATACTGATACCTTCTTAGGAACCCCCACTGCTGTCGTTCACTTATCCATTCCCCTGCCTCACTACACATATATACACCTACTGATACCTTCGTAGGAACCCCCACTGCTTCCTTAATCTGAGCTATAAAAGTCAAGTTAGAAACTCTTATATATAAGTTGTTGACTAGTTATAAAAGGGTGAGGGAAATTAAAACTATCTTCAATCCATGGCAAAAATATAAGTACTCTGAACACAATTTTGTTTCTTCAAATTTGCTAGAATCTAATACTTTGATCTAAGTGATACTCCTGGTTCACACATCATTGGCATCGAGTGAACATATATAAGTTTTTATTTGATGTAACATCTGGAGTTGTGCTTAACTGGAATACTTTCTGTATATATTAAGGTTCAAAATGGCTCTTGACAATTCACTTTTTATATATGCGATTAAAATTAGTTTGTGTACGTCTAAATTGCAATTATTAGTTAATGTACATCTCAATATGAAATTGTCAGGTAAACTCCTAGGCTAAAACATTAGCTAGTTAATCATTTATTTGTACATGAATGTTAGACTTACCTTTTGAATAGTGAAGTAATTGAAAGTCTTTGAGCCACCCTTTAGCATGTTATAATTTGTGAAAGTGGGTCATAACAATGGACAAAGACTGGGTACGCTTTAAAAGGTTACTATTTATTCCTTAAAACCATAAACATTACCATATAAGACTACTTGTTGCTTTCTATTAATATAAGATTATGTGTGGCGGTTTGTTATTATTTTTAATAAGTTCACATGCCCATGTGTCTTATATATTTTGATGTTGTCTTCTATATATTTCCTCAATGAGCATTCCTTTGGAGAATGTATTTCCTCTTGCTAGTCAGCTGCAGTCTTAATGTTGCTACTAGTTCGAACCCATTTACCAGTTTCTCCTTTAGTGCAACTGCTTCCTATGAGGTTCTAAGTTCATCAAGAGTACAGGTATCCGAATTTATGTTATGAAATATTTGTTTTTGCCATTTTTGTTTGGCTCGAAGTTTGCAGTTTGATTTTATCACATTAGTTTTGCACATATTGGCACGAGTCTTCATGTTCTGAACACTAGGTATTTGTTACTTCTCAGTTTGATAATAAAAAGTATATTACATGTATACAACATCCACAGAAACTATTGATAATTAAAAGTATATTCTCAGTTTATTGCTTCTTAAAGTTCCAAACTCATTTTTTTTGCCCAAAATTGTAATACTACTGATTTTGGAAAACTAAACTTATCTGAACTATTATTTAGGTTTTGACAGCATCTGGTTTACTACTACTTATCAGGGCTATTTTTGCGTATTCTTTGGAAAGTAGCAGTAAAAGCTGTTTGGTAACACTCTTATAGTTCATTTCATGGTGTCAAATGTTTCTATCTAGTTGCCCTGCAAAAATTAGGTTCATTTCTAGCTCTAGTCGAATAAATAAATCACAGTTATAGACACTTTTTCAGTTTCCTTGTTTTTCTTGCTTTCCGAAAAACAAAATAGTTTCTGTCGTTTCTTCAGTTGAAGATAAATAAATCTTGTTCATCAATATATGATCTTGTGTGAACTTATTTTTTTATATAATAATGTGTTTTCTTCTCAATTTTGTGTAGGTTGGCGTATAAATTTTTGATGATTGTGGATAGCTAGAAGAAAAGAGGCGATCGAGCTATTTTTTGACCTACAGATATTTTTTAAATGGAATGGTTTATTTTGGACTACTAGGCGTACAACTACTTTTTTGTACATCTTGAATGTTTTAATGACAACTACTTTTTTACATCTTAAATGTTTTAATGAAACATGTTCATATTTTGGCAAACATTTCCTATATCTTGATTGAACGAAATGGAATTTGCTATTGAAATTTTTGAAATCAAAATTGCGATTTAGTACGAATTTCTATGGTTGTTTGTATGTGATACAAAACAGGTTATTTAGATATAAAATTCTGTAGCAGATTTATAACACTCAAAACGTCTAAATGTAATAGCGTTTCCAAAACTGTTGGCTGCTATCACGATAGCATATGATGAACGCTATAATAAATTAAACCATCTACAACGTTCATGAACACTATCATTCATCAACAACATTCTTGAATGTTACAGCATTCATGAACGTTATAATCCATCTACAGCATTCACGGACGCTATAAAGCATCCACAGCATTTACAAACGCTATAAACCATCCACAGCATACACGAACGCTATAAACCATCTACAGCATTCAAGAACGCTATAATGTTATAGCGTTCACATGCCTTGACATACTATAGCGTGGGCAATTATAGCGAACAAAATACGCTATAGAAGGTTTTCTATAGCGTTCTGCGCATGCTATTGTAGGCCATATTTGTTGTAGTACTTACTGCTAAATGATATTTGTATTCCATTAATACAAATCAAGATGGTTACTTGATCCGAGAATATGGTTTTGATTATTGGATTTAGGATTGATTGTGATTGTAGAATAGAACATGGGCCGGGAGAGAACAGTTTTGATCACATAGTATGAACTTTTGGTAATATAATTAACAAAAATTGATCAGTATCTGTAGCTCCTTTGCAAGGCCTTGTGTTGAGAGTAGGTGAATGCTTAGGTCACCTACCAAACTTGAATCTCGTGAATCTGTAAATGTTTAACCTAATTCGATAAAAAAGTCGAATTTGGTCTTAATTGATGTACATAACTTTGCTCTCGAAGAGTAGTGGCCGGACTACTAAGCATCGTGCCTACCTGCCACCACATAATCCCTGGTAACGAAATTATTGCCTAGATAGTGCTCAAATGTGAGATCCAAACATGTTCTCTAACTTTGCATCATCATATAGAAAAATCATATTATGATTTTGTTAGTGATTTTAGGACTTAAGAAATAGTTTGGATACAGTTATTTCACTATATTAAGATCGCTTTGTAAATCACTTCAAAACAATATTATGTCAAGTATTTAGAGTTTTTTTGGTTTAGATTTCCATTGTATTTGATCTTCAGTATTATATTATTTCAGTTATTTCACCTTCCTTGAATTGATGACTTGCATGTCTTTGATGACCTAGTTTTTGTTCACTAGATGAAGGACTGGATGAAGACGAGGTACTTTTCTTGTATAACGTGGATGAACCTGAAGAGTAAGGAATGTCGTGTGCAGAACAACAACTTTTTGTGTTCATGTGTAGTTATATGTATATTAATCTTTATGAGAGATAGACATGTGGTTGTATAATTAGTGAGTAGCTTTTATACTATCTTTTGAAGACAGAACTCAGACTTTTGAGATGTATATAAAGAAAAATGGTATTGTGATTGTGCTTAGTTATTATTTGTTGATAGTTTAGCTTTACCCTATACTTTATCCTAGAACTTACAGGAAACAATCGTGGTTACGGATATATGTTTATTCGTAAAGCACGTAGCTTGGAGATGCTGATTACGTACTCGACTCTCTATATATTGGAAGAAGGGCATGACAAAGCCAGCATGTCTCGACTTGCTACAGTGCATTGACTTGATAAGCCGCCAAACCAAACACATCCCAACCGACCCAAATTCATGCCAGGTCAGCCTGGCCACTTGACAACTTGCAAATTATTGAGAATGTATAGAGTATGTCTATTTAACTTCCAAATTATTGAGAACAATAACGCTAAGTTTATAATCGCCTACGTGGCGGTTGTTAAATACCCCTCTCCCTGTTTCACCTACCCCACATGGTCCAAGATCGAGACGAAGCAGATCGATGCAAAACTCGGCTGCCTAATGGATGTAGAGCTTGTTGTTGCTACTATACCAACTAGCAAATTGAATTTGTGTGATTCCTAAAATTTGAATAAGAAATTGGAATGCCAATTTTTAATCCTGTAAATTATTGTTTCATATCTGATTATTATTATTTTGTTAACTACCATTTATAATTGAAATAAATAATTAGTTTTTTCGTCGGATGGAAGGCCATCCACTATGATGCGTTATGTATCAACCAAGTGACAAGTTGATGTGATCTAGAGAAAAGTGGTAAGTTGGAACAATAATTCCTTTTGATGACAATATGCATAAGGAGAAGACCATTCAAATTTCTCTAAACAAGCTTCTACAACAACATGAAATATTCTGTAGGCAAAGATCTAAAATAACCTGGCTTAAGGAAGGTGACATGAACACCAAGTTCTTCCATATGTCAGCTTTGAACAAGAAAAGAAAGAATAACATTTCAAGTATGATGTTGGAGAATGGTGAATTCAGAGTGTTACATGAAGATTTCTCTTCCATACTAGTCAATCACTTTAAATCTCTATTCTAGGCATGCAATACTTCTCAAGTTCCGCTTCGTATAATAAATGATCTTCACAAAATCAGTCCTCAAGAGAATGAACACATCTTCAACATTTTTTCTTCAGAGGAGAACCATCTTACCATCAAAGAAATATGTCCATCTAAAGTGTTGGCCCATTGGTCATGGTCGAATCTGATTTTAATAATTGATCTAACCATGTCTCGATATAAGGGCTACTTGGACGATTGCTGAGAACTGCTACCGTTTCGTTCAAGATTGAAGCCGTTTTGCCACTTTAGTCTGTATTTCATATTCAATATAATTTTTATATTTATTTGAGTCTAGGAATACGATGTACACCTAATCGTACTGGAAAATAAGCTATCCTAAATATTTTTAAAATATCCTATGTTTTGAAAATAGCCCATTTACAAAAAGCTCCTGACTGCTTAAACTTTTTAAAAAGGCCAAAACCCAAAATCTTATTTGCAAAAATACCCAAAAAATCAAACTTTGGACCCTAGGAGAATTCGGCCCGAATTCCGTCTGAATTCTGCCCGAGTTCGTTTGGTGCCGTTTGATTTTTGAACTTGGTCATCCTGCAGTAACGGATGCAATGGCTATATACCGAGATTATCTCATAGAATTATGTCCAATTTTTGCCCGAATTCTCCCTTTGGAAAAACTATAAATAGAGAAGAATTTTTCTCATTTCAACACCTCTCTTCCCTCTTCTCTCTAAGCTTAATACGTTCTTCCAAAGTGTTATAAAGCTTTTATTTTCAAATTTCAAGCCAGTTACAATCCTCTAGTTGATTTGCCAGTGCGGTACGGTCTAGAACTTGTAAAGTTATTATAATCAGAGGCTTGATAGAAGAAAGACACTTCACAATTGAAGTTGGTCGAGTACTTCGGATCAAAGTTCGCGTTGTAGAAGTCGTAAGGACTTCGTATGAAAACTTGCGGTATTTTTCTATAGTGGATTCAACTGAAAGATAGAGTTCTTCCGACTGAAATAGTCCTCACAAGAGAAAAACCAGTATACATCGCCGTATTTGTGTTTGCTCTCCATGATCTCTACTTTTTATTTACTTATCTGTGATATATATTCTGTGATCTTGTTGCTAACATTTTAAATAGCTAATTTTTTGCTGCCTACTCTATTCACCCCCCTCTAGAGTATAGCGGTTTATATTTCGTTCCTACAATTGGTATCAGAGCGGGTTATATAGGTAAAGTGAGGTAACACTGCTATTATATTCTTTATTATTACAGCTGTTACATAGATCACATAATCATACATGGCAACTGTGAAGTTCACAAGTGAAGGACAAGCCACAAACAGACCCCCACTGTTTGATGGTACTAATTACACATACTAGAAAACACGGATGAGTTTTTTCTTGAAATCTCTAAATTTTGACTTATAGTCTATTGTGATTGATGGCTATAAAAAGCCTGCACGTATTCTTATTAATGGTGACTTAGTTGAGAAACCATATGACAAGCATACTGATGATGAAAAAAAGCCAGTCTTGATGCACGTGCTATTAATGCTTTATTTTATGCTTTAGAATTGACTGAATTTAACAGGGTGTCTACGTGCACACCATCAAATAAAGTGTGAAAACTTCTCAAAGTGACTCACGAAGGCACGACGCAAGTCAAGGAGTCAAAAATTAGTAGACTTACTCAGGAGTATGAGGCGTTCAAGATGAAGCCAAACAAAACTGTCACTCAAATGTTTACAAGGTTTTTGGATATTGTAAACCCTTTGTCTTCTTTAGGCAAGGAATACAATAACCATGAGAAGATTCGCAAACTTCTATGAGCTCTCACAAAGAACTGGATTCCAAAGGCTATGACAATCATTGAAGGAAACGACCTCACCACTATGTCTCTTGAAACACTCATGGGTATGCTACTCACTCACGAACTGGAACTTCAAGACTATGAAGAAGTTATACCAAAGGAGAAGTCGATTGCTCTCAAAGCTCAACACAGAAGAACTGTTGAAGATGATTCCGACGATAGTGACTCTGACTCTGAAGATCATGCTCTCATAGTAAGAAAGTTCAAGAAGTTCATGAGATTCAATAGAAGAACAAAGGAACACAACAGCAACAATAGCAACAACGAAAAAGATCCTATATGCTACGGTTGCAAGAAAAAAGGACACATCAAGAAGGTCAAGTGGTGCCAAATCATTATGTTGCACCAGATCATTAGGTTGCGCCTAAGCCAGGGTGCACGAGCTCCACGTGGCAAGCATCCTCGAGAAGCTGTAACGATTGCCATCATTACTGACAGCTCGTCAGTCGAAGAAAATCCATTCGAATCCCGTGCAACGCGGTGCTCGAGAAGATTTTGTCAGCATATAATTAATACTGACAGCTGACCCGCACAAGTTGTTAAGTAGAACGCAAAATAATCAAAATAATACAAAAGACTTAGTCAAAGGCGCCAGATGTTGAGTTGCGCCGGTGTGCAACCTGGCTAGTTGGCGTCACCTGATCAACTTTTATTCAGAAACAAGATGATGTGGCGCACATGCCACTAATCTCGAAGAACGTGTCCACTATACTTTCCACGACCATGCACATCTCACTCAAATGATGCCATGTATCCCCAGCAGTTCAAGTAACCGTTCGCGTAACTGGATAGAAGGCGCGTAACCTGAACTGAGCGCAACTCAGAAAATAGTTATTTTAAAACTCTATAAATAGAGTTTCAAATCAGTTCTAAAGCATCACTAATGATCATAATCTACTGACAAAGTGTTGTTGCATCTTCTAGAGGCTCGTCTCTTCGATATCACATCGTCCAAGGGATAAAGTGATCGTCTTCTGATCAGATTCCTATAGTTGTACTTCTCCAGAAATCAATTGTACTCTTGTACTTTCTTTTTTTCTTAGTTTGTAAAAATTAAACTTTTGTTTTTTGCAAACAAAATGGCGACTCTGCTGGGGACAACTTTCTCCTCTGACGAGAAAGTGACAACTCAATGTGATACCGCGTCGATCGGCAAGAGGCAGAAGACTTTGGTCGTTCAAGTCGACCAAACCGCTTACGAGGTAATGATCAATGCTGGGGGTACCAGGCGCACCGACGTTGCTGCTAAGAGCAAAGCGCATAATGTGTGGACTCCCAAGTCTTCTCTGCCATCCAAGGCTCATTTGCAACTTGCACAGACTGCCTCTCTGCCATCCAAGGCTCCTGCGCAACTTGCGCAGACTGCCTATCTGCCTTCCAAGACTCATGCACAACTTGCACAGACAGTCTCTCTGCCATCCAAGGCTCCTGTGCAACTTGTGCAGACTGTCTCTCTGTCATCCAAGGATCCTACACAACTTGCGCAGACTATCTCTCTGCCAACTAGAACTCCTCCGCAACTCGCGCCTACTACTTCTTCAGCTTTGAACAAAGGAAAACGCCTTTTGGCTACTCCTTCATCTTCTTCAGTTCTGAACTCGGGAAAGAACCTATCTAGCGAGAGTGCTAGACAGAACAAAGGGAAGCGCCCTTTGGCCTTTCCTCAACTTGCGCACCCTGCGCCTATGGCCTTTTAACCACAAAACAAAGGAAAACACTCTTTAGCTACTCATTCTCCAAATTTGAACATGGCGAGGAATACACTTATTCCAGACTCATCACAGAATAAAGGAAAGCATCATTTGGTATTTTCTAATTCTTCTCCAGTCTTTGACTCGGTAGAAAGTATCTCTGGTGGCGCCTATGCGCCAATCAGTATAAAAGCTCTTTTGGACAGGAACTCTACTCCTCTGAACAGCGACAATCAAATCTCTGCTAAGAAGATGAGTTATGTTCAAACTGAACTTTCTGTTACTCAGTTGCACTAGGACAAGCACATGAGAATAGGTTGTGCAGCACAAAAAAGAATTCTGCCAAATCCCAAAAATGCAACTACGACTCATCTTAAGATCCAAGCAGGGCAAGCTACAAGTATCTCAGACAGATACACAAGTAGCAGATCTATCTGACCTCCGTACCTATCTCAACAAGCGCCAGTCAACACCTACTTCAGTAAAATGCAAACAGCCTGCGCCAGTGGCTAACTTGCGCCAGAAACAGACTTATGAAGTCAAGAACCCCTTTACCTATGCTAACCAACTCAGCACTTCCTTGTACACTCAAGGAACAGGATATCTCAAGAATAGGAATCATGTTCCTAATATCATTAAAGAATATATTCCTTCGACCTTTTCTCATCCTGATGTTGTAATCGATCTCCGTAAAATTCTTAAATAGAAGCAGAAGATCACAAATCCGCCTCATCCAATGCAACCCCAAGAACATCACTGTAACCATCACCATGAGGTAGTTATCAAATGTTGTTGCCAATCAGCTAAACGGTCTATCTTCGACCGTCTGAATTACTCTCAGTTTCTCGACCGATGATACTGGATGAAGATGAATTATTGTATGCCTCTGTCAACATGACGTCTCGAAGCACTGGGGTGAAAAGTGCCCGAGACGCAATGCATCCCGTAATTCCAGTCAACAATACTTAGATCAGATTCATGAATCCGGCGAAGGAGTATACAAATATACAAAATCAAGAAGCCAGACACAATCGGTCAAAGGAATCTTTCTTCCAACCAACAAACAATCGGTCAAAGAAATCTTCCTTCCGACCAAGACACAATCGGTCAAAGGAATCTTCCTTCCGACCAATAAACAATCGGTCAAAGAAATCTTCCTTCCGATCAAGAAACAATCGGTCAAAGGAATCTTTCTTTCGACCAAGAAACAATCGGTCAAAGGAATCTTCCTTTCGACCAAGAAACAATCGGTCAAAGGAATCTTCTTTCCAACCAAGAAACAATCGGTCAAAGGAATCTTCCTTCCGACCAAGAAACAATCAGTCAAATAAATCTTTTTGATTCCAACCAAGATTCCTTCAGTCAAAAGGACATCTCTATCACTTATTCTGGGGGTAGTTCCTTACATGACTTTGATGCTGATAGTGAAAGTTCAGAAAGGACCATCTTTTCCACTAGCTCATCTTTGATGGCTAGAGAAGTGACTGCTTATGTCGTCACAAAAGATCAAGATGCTTTCAGTTCTAACAGTCAATAGCAGAGAATTGCTGCTTTGGAGGTACAGTCTCCTCACACCGCTTCCATACCTATACAGGCTATTATAAGTCAATCTGGTGCTGGGGGTGGTACTTATCATGCAGTACCTCCTCCTAACATATCAAATCAATCTACTGATCCACAATCATCGGGAGATACCAATAAGGCTGTAAAAAAATTTACGTACTCAATTTGAGGCTTTCAAACAGAAAGACGGCTTGCAAAAGCTTGGAATCAGACAGCCTTATCCTATAGAATGGAAGGAAGTCCAATTTCCTCCCAAATACAAACCCCCTACTATTATGTTGTTTGATGGCAGCACATCTCCAAGTCAGTACCTCAATCACTTTGAGATAATAACTGGTCAACTACAGCCAAATGACGCTCTACTCACTAGGGTGTTCGTCGGATGTTTAGCAGGTACATCTTACGACTGGTACCGTAGTTTGCCGGATGGTTGTATAACCTCTTTCTCTGGATTCAAACAAATATTTTTGGAATGATTTTATGAGAGAACAAACGACATGACTATGTTTGCTCTCATTAAAATTAAACATCGATGCAATGAAATAACTGAATGATTCATTGAGCGATGCCGCCGTGAGGCACTCAAGATGCCTCTCGGAACTCCAGATACTTTGACTATAGATACTTGCAAGTCAAACCTATTGCCGATAATCAGCATGTGGACTGAATCGACATAGTTCCAGGATTGGCCTTCATTCATAGTGATTGCTAAAGCGACAGAAGAAAGTGCTGACAAGTTCAAACAATTAGGTATTCATATGCCTAATCTTGACAAAGATGAACATGCTACATCAAATAACGGTGGACGTCAGAACAACCGCAAGGGTAAAGAAACTTTGGCTATCAATGTCAATGGTAAAGAAACTTTAGCCGTCAACATAGGTCAATCAACGCCTACTCCAACGGCACCTCCACAGAGAGCACCACGTCCGAAAGAAGAATACTCTTTTGACGAAGATGATGTCATGAGTATCTTCGATTGTCTGATCAAGAGCAATAAACTTCAACTACCAGAAGCAAAACAGCCAGATGAAGTAGGTAAAACTGACCACCCCAAATATTATGTTTACCATATATTTATCGGACATCCGACTCAAGCATACTATGTACTGTAGAAGCATGGAATTTCAGGACCAAAAATCCTATGCGCCAGACACTACATGCGCCAGAGCTCGGACAGAGTATTTCACAGCAAAAACAACAAATATAGACATTAAAAATGGACTTTTTATTATATATAAAAGTCTATTACATGTCTAGAAAAGATTGTACAAAGAAGAATTTCTACAAAAGAAAAGATCCTAAGTCTACAGCCAGCAGCCACCATACGCCCTCAAATAGGCGCAGCGATCACCATGCGTCCCCAGACAGGCACATCCCACCATGCGCCCTCAGCAGGGCGCATCCTTCTCAGCAGCTCAGTTATGTGTATCCTCAGTTATGTGCATCCCTTCGGCAGCTCAGTTATGTGCATCCCTTCAGCAGCCCAGTTATGTGCCGCCCTTCCAGCCAGGCTCACCGTCGTCTAAATGCTTCGACTAATGAAGCATTTATTGAGCAGAATGAGGGTGGCAACCAACCCTCTAGCTGGAGGAAGAGCTTCCCAAACCGAGGAAGAGAAGGGCACCGCAAGCCGACCTGTGGCCAGGGGAGGCTTCGAAAGAGCCTCCAAAGGTGAAAGAAGACCGTAATCGAAACCGCGACTAAAGGAGCAGCTTTCAACACAACCAGAGTGGGCGACACCCACTTTGAAGGAAGAAAGAGCCGCCAAAGCCGCAGCACCGCAATTCTGATCTGTGGCTCTTCCTGCACAACGAAGACGAGGCTCGAGCATCCCTATCTTTGGATGCAACAGGCACCTTCCGCCTGCCTCGAAAGCCTTCGACTCCGACTTTTGGATGTAACAGTCACCTTCAAGTGCATCAATAAAGACATTGCGTCGCATCTTCACCCTCGGGAGTATCTCATCAACAGAATGCATCTGAGTAGACAAATTCATGTCGAAAGAACGTGAGATAACGAGAAACAAACTCTCTCCATGCCACTATTTATAGGCCGGGCAAATCAAACCCACGTGCCAAGTGGATGGCTCTCCGAATTCCGTGTAATGAATTTACATTAAATGGATGAACCAGACGCTTCGAATTCAGCCAAGTCAAAACGGCTATTTAAAGCTCTCGAAGATCGTAACAGTCGTACCATTAAAGACGTGTCATGAAGCAGATGCGTCGGCCAGACCGCGCATCACATAGACGCGCCCTTCAATATCAAGCACATCACACAGACGCGCCCTTCAGTACCAAGCACATCACAGGGATGCACCCCCCATGCGTCCCCATACGCCTAGTGGGACGACAACCGACGTGCCCACTCAGCTGTCCATCGAATATCACAAACATTAAATGCTGAATAGATAGAGTTGGCAGCATGCCTCCCGAAGTCTGAACAGTTGACAGCTTTTTCAGAAGACGAAGCATCGCCAACGTCAGCATCATCATTACTTTCCTCCGATGGCTACTGCCACGTGGCCACTCAACCGCTCGCATGTGCCTCAAAAGCCATGCGCCTCAGACTTTCTCTCTGATCCCTAAAGACAGAAGGAAAGTCACCATTAAAGCTCCGCATGCGCCTCAAAAGCCATGTGCCCCAGACTTCTCTCTAATCCCGAAAGACAGAAGTTAAGTCATTACTGAAGCCTCGCATGCGCCTCAAAAGCCATGCGCCCCGAATGGTTCGTGACTCCTAAAGGTTACGAGCCAAAGTCTCCTTCTGCGCCCAATCCTAGGCGCATCCTACCAGATCATTCTCCACCAAATCAGGGATCTCCGAGCCATGGGTCGATGACACGTGTCCTTTGACTCGACTCGCCCAAGATCTCAGCAACAGAAAGATCTTCTCCTCTGCTACGTGTCGGTCCACAACAGCAGCATAAAGAATTCAACCCCTCGATCAGGGCGCATCGTTCATACGCCTCCATCAGCAATCACCATGTGGTGTCCCCACGACCAGGCGCATCCTACATATGCGCGCATGAGCAGCCAGCCTGCAAAACTATAAATAGAGGGATCATTTCCTTCTTCTACACCTACCTACATACGGACAGAACACACAACGAAGGAACGTACCATCAGAGAGGCAGATACAAACACTCAACATCTTCCTCCTCTCAGCAAGCTCCAGCACCCAGAGCAATCCAGACCTTCAGAGAACCGATAACCGTCGTCAGATCGTCAACGGAGTCAACGCATTACCACTCACTCCATCGGCACAAGGGACCCAGATAAACAAAAGTGTACTCCTAGGACTACGTCTAAGTCCTATATTATAACACTGTTCTGTTTGTATTAAAATTTGCAATCAAAAGATTTTAATGGCAAACATGTACTTAAAGGCAAGATCCAGAAGATGGTTAATTCTGGTGCAATTACTCTCCAACAAGATGAAAAGACTGTAACAGCTAACGTCATCTCTCTACAGTTTGGCGATTTTCCTACTCAACTTGTGCAGGACGACGTCATTTCCATCCCAAAAACTACTTTAGAGATTGTTAATCTCCCACCTGCATGAACTGATGGTCTGGTTCCTCTGTCTACTGATAAATAAAAGATTATGTAGATTCATCCTGATTTAGTGGCTGACTTTGAAGCACCTTCTTTAAAGTCTGAGAAAGCAACTAAATACAAGTCATGTCACATGACTTCATTGGGTGAACATTGTCCTCCACCTTTAATTGCCACTTTTACTTCGGCTGCAGATCCTTCTTCTTCCTCCCCTTCTGAGACAACACTGTCAAAGCCATAAGCCAAATACCAAGCAGTTTTCTATCTGTATAGCCCACGATCTCGTGAACTAATAACAAAGATGGGATATGACCTACAAAAGTCTCCCGACCTGAATCATGGAAAAGGATCTCCTGTACCTCTTTTTCTATGTCTTTCACACAACCAATCTCGTGTTGGTTTGGGTTACTGGACAAACTCTTCATCTTACGGAAAAAAAACCTTCCAGAAGCAAGATCCAGACAAAGAGTTGCAATATGGCATCCTTCGAACCTGTATCCGAAGAAGATGCCTTAACTGGTACCAGGTCTGGAAGAATTTACCTGAAAGATTATTCAGAAGGTCAGGAGAACCCTGCTTTAGCTCCAGAGACTCCTCTAGCATCATCTTCTCCTACTGTTAATGTTCCATCGGTTTCATCACCTCCAGTGGAACCAACTCCTTCCAAGCCAACGGTAATCGATAAAGGAAAGCAACATGTCCACTTTGATAAAGTATTAAAGAAGACTCCAGCTCTGGAACCCAAAAAGCTGTATAACTTTGATATACTGGCTCAGCTGGCTAATATCCCGGTAAGGTTGTCAATTTTTGAGCTACTGCGTGTCTCGAAGGAAACTCGAGAAACATTGAGTGATGCTTTGATGCAAGCTGATACTTGTCTTACACTCCTCAAGAAGCCAGAGGAGGATCCTGTAACATGCTTTCATTGTCATAGTGTGATGGAGCTGATGTCTAACATCACCTTTACACAAGATGATATGTTGTTGGAAGATAATCGTCATGACTAACCCCTCTACTTCATAGAATATATCGATACCATGAAGGTTGATCGCATCTTGATCGACCCTGGGTCTGCGCTCAACTTCATGCCAAAGACTTTACTAGATGCATTAAAGATTCTTGTACATAATCTTTCAACAACCATCACGACAATCTTGGGATTTAATTCTGGAAGAAGTGAACCTTTGGGAAAGATTTGCCTGAAAGTTCAAATAGGCAATCTTTGTACAAAGGTTACTTTCTACATAATTGATAATCATGGCTTTTATAATGCTTTGCTGGGAAGACCCTTTCTGCATGAGCATAACATTGTACCATCCACTCTACACCAATGCTTTAAATATATAGGCGTCAATGGAGAGGTCCAGAAGGAAGTAGCTGACCTAAATCCTTTAAGGGGCATTGAAGCCTATTGTACTGATTCTCGGATGTACAGGGAAGCGTTCATGAAGGTTGTATTGGCGATGGATAGTGAGGAAGATCAGAAAAATACCTCAAAAGATGTTTTTATAATCCCCGTCAAAGGACGTACTACTCGTCCCTCTTCTTCTCAGACATTGACTATCCATCTGTCCTCTCATAACAAACAGCCTCCTGCTGTAAAAATGGAGCAGAGGGAGCTCATCTCTTATGAGCCTTTTGTTATCGACCTTCGTCGTAACAAACCTTCTCCTTCTCCTTCTCCTCCTCTGGTTATCAACCTTACTAAGCCTTCTGTTAAGGCCAAGAATCCTGTTGTAAATGATGATGTACAAATCAATAAAGTAGCATCTTCTTTACAGTATACTGATATTTTATATTATATTCGATGTTATTAAGAAATGTTAGATAACTTCGAACCACTTATAATAGGAGCAGTTCAACCTCTCCAGGACGAAGTATTGCTCGAGCCAATGCAAGACTCCTTCTAAGTTCCTTCCAAGAAGAAAGATGAACTTCCTATAATTTTTAGTAAAGGAACGGAACATAAGATCACGCTCGATAATGAAGAAGAAAATCATGATAATGTACGACTTCAACTACGTCGTTATAGTCAACAATCAAAAGATATCATTTAAAAGATGGGCTATAATTTTAAAACTGGTCTCAATGGTGGCAAGGGAAGGCGAACTCCTATTCGTATTCCTGCTCCAAAAGGAAAGTCACAACAATATTATAGCAAAACGAAGCAGGAATTAGGCTATACCTCGCCAATTCTGACTCCAGAAGCCTCCGAATCCAATAAAGAAGAACGATCTAATTCCTCTGACTCTGTTTTATAGGATTCAGACACCAGTGTAGGGCACATCCATCGAGTGACTCTATCTTCTAATATGGTAACTGTCGAGTTCTCAAAGACGATAAAGACTTTGCCAAAGCCTCTGAATCTGATCCTTGGGCACAAAGGATGGATACTTAATGGGAGATTCGCTTCGAGCAATATGAGCCGCCTACCGAAGATCAGTTGGTTCAAGTCGATGTTGGAGACGAAGCCTCCCTAAGACCAATATTTGTCAGCAAAAGCCTGAAGCGAATAAACAGGAACTGATCCAACTTATTAGGGAATACATTGGTGTATTCGCTTGGAGCTATGAATACATGCCGGGATTGGATCCCCAGATCGCTACCCAGAAACTCAACATCCTGCAGAATGCGAGGCCAGTCAAGCAACAACAGCGTTGATTTCGGCCTGACATGATAGATGCCATAGAAGCTGAAGTCAAGAAGCACATCGCATATGGCTTCGTCAGAGAAGAACAACATCCGGACTGGGTGGCTAATATTGTCCCAGTTCTAAAGAAAATAGGGAAGGTCCGAGTCTGCATTGACATTAGAGACCTTAATGAAGCTTGTCCCGAAGACGAATTTTCTCTTTCGATCACTGATGTCATGATCGACAATACTTGCAAATTTGAACGAATCTTTTATGGATGGATTCTCAAGCTATAACCAAATCAAGATGCACCCAGAAGATAAGAAACATACATCATTTCGTACTCCTCTCAGAGTCTATTGATACACTATCATGCCATTTGGTCTTAAAAATGCTGGTACAACTTATCAACGGGCCATGAGTACTATCTTTTGTGATCATTTATGGAAGACAGTTGAACGCTACGTAGATGATATTGCTGTCAAAAGTCGTCTAAAGGAAGACCACATCTAAGACTTGAGAGCTATATTCGATCTAATGTGCCAACATCAACTCAAGATGAATCCCACCAAGTCATTTCTGGGAGTCTCTTGTGGCAAATTTCTTGGATTCGTTATTACCTCTAAAGGTATACACGTTGACCCAGAGAAAATCAAAGCCATTCAAGAGATGCGTCCTCCACGCAACCTAAAAGATCTACGAGGATTCAAGGGACGGCTTACGTACATCAGGAGATTCATCTCAAATCTTTTTGGATGCTGTTGACCGTTCACTCAACTCATGAAGAAAGATGTGTCTTTTATTTGGACTGAAGAATGTCAGCAAGCATTTAAAGATATAAAGCGGTACTTGATGAACCCTCCAGTTTTAGTGCCTCAAGTTTCAAGAATACCCTTCCTGATGTATATTCGAACAATAGATCATTCATTGGGTGCTTTACTAGCTTAGAAGAATAAAGAAGGTCATGAACAAGCTTATCTCAACCGTACAATGATCGAAGCTGAACATCGATACAGCCCAATGGAAAAAGAATGTCTAGCTTTGATGTTTGTTGTTCAAAAGACGAGTACACTCAATTTCAGGCTTGCTACATAGGCCATATTATTAGCACAATATGATATAATTTATATTTCTCAAAATTTTGTTAAGGGTCAAGCTCTTATTGACTTCCTGGCAGCTCATCCATTTCTCGAAACATCTAAACTCTATGACGAGATTCCAGATGAAACTTTGGAATCCAACATGATTTTCGAAAAAATTCTTACCTGGCGTCTATTCTTTGACGGTGCATCCAGAATAGGACAAAAAAGTATCATTATCGTTGGAGTTGGAATCGTCCTCGTATTACCAGAAGGATTAGCTATTCAAAGAGCTTATTCTTTAGACGAGTCGTGTTCCAATAACGTGGCTGAATACAATGCTCTGTTCATTGGTCTCCAATTGGCTAAACAATTAGATATTGAATATCTTGAAGTATATGGAGACTCTAAAATGATTGTCAATCAGATTAGAGGCACGTATGAAGTTCGACACCAGGATCTTGTCCCATATCATGATGCGGCAGTTAGGCTGGCTACATCATTCAAGGATTTCTTCATTGAACATGTACGTCGGACATGCAATACAGAGACTGATGCATTGGCTAATCTGGCAGCCGTATTAGCAATCCCAGTAAAAAGGCAACAGATGATTGTCGTCACTAACACAAAGTTATTTTGCATTGAGAATAACTCAAATATTGAGTTTAGCAATTCAACTGAAATCAATGTCATTAGTGAAGACTGGAGAGCTTCTTTTATTGACTTCGTGGTACATGACATTTTACCTGAAGATTCTAAAGAAGCTACAATAATCCGTAGGCGATTACTCCGGTTTTATTACAATCATACTTCTAAGATCCTTTATCGACGAATATTGGATGGTCTACTATTACGTTGTCTTGCTGGAGATGAAGAAAAACAAATACTATGGGAAGCTCACGATGGTGTGTGTGTGGTGCACATCAGCCTTATCCTAAATTATAAGATCGTATCCGATGTATGGGCTACTATTGGCCCACTATGGTATCAAATGCCATTGAATATGCAAGAAAATATCGAGCCTGTCAAATCCATGCAGACTTCATCCACAAACCGTCGGAGTTCTTTCATTCCACTGCCGCATCATGGCCCTTTGAAGCTTGGGGTATGGATGTCATTGGTCCTATCAATCCACCATCGTCTAGAGGACATCAGTTTATATTAGCTATAACCGATTAGTTTTTGAAATGGGCTGAGGCTATACCTCTATCTGAAGTCAAGACCAGCAGCGTCATCAACTTCATTAAACATCATGTGATATACAGATTCGATATTTCTCGACAAATCATTCATGATAATGGACCACAATTTATCAGTCAAAAGTTTACTCAGTTTTGTGATGATAACTGTTTGCAAAAAACAAAAAGAAAATTCTATTTCTATAAACTGAGAAAAAGTACAAAGAGTATAATTAATTTTTGGAAAAGTACAACTATAGGAATCTAATCAGAAGACGATCACTTTATTCCTTGGACGATGTGATATCGAAGATACGAGCCTCTGGAGGATGCAACAACACTTTAGCAGGAGATTATGATCATTCGTGATTCCTTGAGACTGATTTGAAACTCTATTTATAGAGTTCTTGAAATAACTGTTTAGGAGTTATTCTAGGTTGCATGCACTTTAGGTTGCGCGCCTCCTGTTCACTTGCGCGAGCGGTTACACTAACTGCTATGGACGCGTGGCATCGTTTGATTGAGATGTGCGTAGTCGTGGGCAGTATAGTGGGCACATTCTACAAAGTTAGTGGCATGCGCGCCACGTCACCCTGCTCTGGATACTGTTCCATCACTTTGCGTGCACTTTATCAGGTTGTACGAGGGCACAATGTAACAACTTGCGTGAGCGGTTGCACCAACTACTGTGGACGCGTGGCATCGTTTGAATGAGGTGCGCATGGTCGTGGACAGTATGGTGGGCACGCTCTGCGAAGTGGTAGCTTACGCGCCACGTCACCCTGCTTTTAAAATAAAGTTAATCAGGTGGCGCCAACTAGCCAGGTTGCGTATGGGCGCAACTCAACAACTGGCAGCTTTGACTGGGTCTTCTGTGTTGTACTGATTAATTTTTGTGCCATACAATGACTTGCACGAGCCAGCTGTCAGCATTAATTATATGTTGACAAAATCTTTTCGAGCGCCGCGTTGTGCAGAATTCGAACGGATTTTCCTTGATATACGTGTTGTCAGCTGTCAGGTCAATGATGATGCCGTTACAGCTTCTTGAGAAAGTGCGCCACGTGGCGCTCGCGTAACCTGTCTCCTGCGCAACCTGATGTTGGCACAACCTGATATTGTGCAACTTGATGTTGGCGCAACCTAATGATATGACTTCAGGAGCAGCGCAGCTTGATTTTTAGCCTCTATAAGACCCCCTTCAAAAATTTTGAAACTTGAAAATACTTCAAAGTTTTGAAATACTTTGAATTCTGCTAGTTTTGTCTTAGTTGCGTGTCACGACCCGCTACCCAAATTGTTGGGCCGGACCGAGTCATGTCCAGCCTGCGTTTGGGATAAAATGCAGTAAGCTGTTCTAGAGATAACAAGATAAGACTAAATGTGCTAACAGTTCTATAAGTGAATAAAAGTCATAAATGCTCCAAACACAAAAGTCGTCTCATATAGTAATAAGTCCAAAGTACAAGTCTGAAACATAAAACTGGATACATGTCCAGTTACAAAATACGTAGTCTAGTACATGACTACACTAAGTATCCCAAGTGACTACGCAAACTAGGCGAGTTTTCCCGCAGGTACATCCTCGTAAAGCAAAGCCGGGTCCTTGGCAGTATCTCCATAATATGAGTCGCAGAGTAACTCCTCCTCAGTAAGGATACCTACAACGTTATCCTGTCAGGACGGAAGCAAGTACTGATTCTAACAAACTAACATATGAAATATGGAAATGAACATAAGAGGAATAACTAGAAACATGGCATCACATAATCTATCATGGCAAGGACACATATGTCATAGAGAGAGATGTATATGTAATGTTTAAAACTGTAGCAGGTACGTGATCGTCAATCGGTGTACAATGTGCAGGGGCACATGTAAATAAAATATACATACGTACAAGTGTACAATCATAGGTGTACCTCCGTACAGAAATGCGGGATAATGGCCTACGGCGCAGTAACATATAAAATGAAACTTTGCTCGGTACGATAAAGGGGGCATGATCACGTACTCTACTATCAGTTTCCCCATAATCCATATTCTAATCATGTGAAAGATACATAAAGACTGTTCTAAGCATGGTAGTAACTGAAAGTACAACATGTGAAGATTTAACTTGCTATCCCAAGGATCAGCATTTAACATGGTTGGATTTGCAGTTCATTTATGTAACAGTATGTAAAGTTTGTAGAGAGTACTTTCCTCTAGCAAAGTAAGCTGCGATAAAAGTGCTATAGATGTCTGGTAACTCGTCACTGTAGAAATAAATACATAAACTTAGTTTTTACACTAAGCTAAAACATTAAGGCACTAATTGGTGCAACACGACTTGTGACTGGGCACCTAGCCAAAATGGTGACTTTAGCATAGGAGACCAATGTGGGGTGACACACTACTATAACTAACTTTCTAGGGTCTTTACACTAGTGAGGGGTGAGATTTAACACGGCTATAACTCAAAATAACACAAAAAATTGCAAGTCGTAATTACTCAATAAATAAATCAAATGAACATTGTGTTCCAATAATTTTTGAGATAGACAAAAAGCCTAATTTTACATAAAATAAAGTACCAAAATGATCTTTGTTAATTATAGAAATTTATTATAATTTTTTTGGAATTTATTAACCAGTATAAGTATTTTATAAAAATCAGTTTTTCTAAGTACACAGA